>PVJN01000408.1:0-36019 GCA_004026805.1 Lasiurus borealis
CAGATAAGAAAAAGCTAAAGGAGTTCATCAACTCCAAACCAGTGTTATATGAAATGCTGAAGGGTACTCTTCTAGAAGAGGAAGAAGAAAGAGGTAAAAGACAAAAAATTATGAACAAATACATAGCTATCAACAAGTGAATCTAAAAAATTAAGTGAATTAAAAATTTGATCAACAGAATAAACTGGTGAATATAATATAATCAGGAGCACAGAAAGGGAGTGGACTGTTAATTCTTAGGGGGAAAGGGGTGAAGGGTATACAGGGAGAGACTAGACAAAAATCATACACCTATGGATGAGATCACGGGAGGGAGCTAAGGGCAGAGGGAGGGTGGGAGCTGGGTGGAGGGGTACTATGGAGGGGAAAAAAAAGAGAAACAAATGTAATAATCTGAATAATAAAGATTTAATAAAAAAAAAAAGAAAAAAAAAGAAAAAAAAAAAGACTGCTTTCACTGTGTCCCATAAATTTTTTATTGTTTGTGTCATTGTCATTTATTGCCATGATGTTTTTTATTTCTTCCTTGATCTCTCTGGTTACCCAGTCGTTGTTTAATAGCATGCTGTTTAGTCTCCATGTGTTTGATTTCTTTCTATTGTTTTTATTATAGTTGATTTCCAGTTTTATGCCACTGTGCTCTGAGAAAATGCTTCATATGATTTCTATCTTCTTGAATTTGAAGAGACTGTTCTTATTTCCTAATAGATGACCTATCTTTGAAAATGACCCATGTGCACTAGAGAAGAATGTATATTCTGTGGCTTTGGGTGAAATGTTCTGAAGATGTCAGTTAATTCCATCTGGTCTAGTGAGTCATTTAGGATTGATGTTTCTTTGCTGATTTTTTGTTTAGAGGATTTGTCCAATGATGACAGTGAGGTATTAAAGTCTCCTACTATGATTGTATTGCTGTCAATCTCTCCCTTAATATCCTCCAGGAGTTTTTTTATGTATTTAGGTGCTCCTATATTGGGTGAATATACCAGAGTTATTTCTTCTTGTTGGATTGTTCCCTTTAGTATTATGAAGTGGCCTTCTTTATCTCTTATTATGTCCTTCACTTTGACATCTATTTTGTCAGATATAAGTATTGCAACCCCAGCTTTTTTTCATTTCCATTTGCCTGAAATACCATCTTCCATCCCTTCACCCTCAATCTGTGTGCATCTCTTTTCCTGAGGTGGGTTTCTTGCAGACAGCAGATATATGGATCATGTTTTATTATCCAATCTGTTACCCTATGTCTTTTGATTGGAGCATTTAATCCGTTTACATTTAAAGTTATTATTGATAAGTACTTATCTGTTGCCATTTTTAGTCCTTACCCCTGAGCTCCTTCTTCGCTTCCTCTTGATTTTTATTACAGCAGACCCTTTAACATTTCTTGCATTGCTGGTTTGGTGGTAATATATTCCATTAGTCCTTTTTTGTCTGTGAAGCTTTTGATTTCACCTTCAATTTTGATTGAGTCTTGCAGGGTACAGTATTCTTGGATTCAGACACTTCCTTTGCATGACTTTGTATATTTCTTTCCATTCCCTTCTAGCCTTACGTGTTTCTGTTGAGAAGTCAGTAGCTTGTCTTATGGGAGATCCTTTGTAGGTAACTTTCTGTTTCTCTCTGGCTGCTTTTAAGATTCTGACTTTGTCGTCAGTGTTTGCCAATTTAATTATAATGTGCCTTGGTGTCGGTTTGTTGGGGTTCATTTTGCTTGGAACTCTGTGAGCTTCTTGGATTTGTGTGGATTTTTTCTTTTCTATACCGGGGAAATTTTCTGTCATTATTTCTTCAAAGAGGTTCTCTAATCCTTGTTCAGTTTCCACTCTTTCTGGAACCCCAATTATACAGATGTTGTTTTGTTTCATGTTATCCCAAAGTTCCCTTAGGCTCTCCTCTTGCTTTTTAACTTTTTTTTCTAGAAGCTGCTGTACTTGGGTATTTTTTCCTACCGTGTCTTCTAGCTCACTGATGCAGTCCTCTGCTTCTTATAGTCTACTTTTGATGCTTTCTATCGAGTTCTTTATAGCAGTGATGTCATTGTTCATTACTTCTTGTTTATTCTGCACCTCATCTAGTTTCTTCTGCATTTTTTCTTGCTGCTTCTTCACATCCTCTTGGCTCTTCTTCACTTCCTCTTGGCTCTTACTCATATTATCGAATTTGTTTTCCAGTCTTTTAAACCACCTTATGATTGTTTCTCTGAACTCTTTGGCAGGCTTGTTTCTGCTTCTATTTCGTTTACTTCTTTTTCTGGTGAAACCTGCCTTTCTGTCTTATGTGGGCTGTTTCTTTTTCTGCCCATGGTCTTTCTTCTCTGGATGGCTGGTTATGTAGTTCTCTCTCCTATGTTGATTGAGAAGCACAAACTACAACACGACCAGGTACAGCACACAAGGTGCTGAGTAGAAATGTATTCAGGATGTTAATAATCACAAATAAGGTGACCACCAATGAAGGACAGATTAGGGGTAAATAGAGAAAGAAGAAGAGGAAAATGAAGAATAAGGAAAAGAAAGAAATGCCTAATCAAATTGGGAGAGCGAGAGAAAAAAGAAAAAAAAAGATAAATAAATGAACAAAACAATAAAATAAAATAAGAAAATAAAAAGGAGAAGAAAAGAGGAAGAGAAAATGTCAGAGAGAAAAGAAAGCATATAAGAGAGAAAGGAGGAACAAAATATAGATGTCAGGAGACAACTCCAATAGAACAGTCACTAATCCCAATAAAGGCCAGCAACCAGTACCTAGAGCTTAATGTAAACTGAAAATAGAAACTGGTATCGAGGGAGGTGAGGGAAAAGAGAGGTAGAAAACAAAGCAAGCAAAAAGCAAAATAAAACAAGTAGAATAAACAAAAGAATCTCACAAAAAAAATAAAAAAAATCGATATAATCACTTTTTAGGCAAATAGCAACAAAAGAACATAGAGAAAAAAAAAACTTTTTGGCTAGTGAAGGCAAGAAGAGAAAGGTTTGTGTGGACTTGTAGTAGGGGTTTTGAAATTAGATATATAAATGGGGTGAAATTTTAACCAGGTAAAGAGAAAGAATAGGGGGAATCTAAAGTTGAAAAGGGAAAGAGAATTAAGACAACAAAATGGGGAAAATTAGGAGGAAAGTGTTGGCATAAAGGTAGAGTTGAGTTGGAGTAATATTATGCTAAAGAAAGATGAAAATAGAATGTAGAACTCTAATCCCGAAATAAAATAAATAGAAATCAAAATGACACTTGTTTTTTTTTCCAAAAAGGTAAAGTACTAATAGTAAATAATAATGCTAGTTTAAAACAAAAATGTAATAATTAAAAAGGAAAAATCAATTGTTGCGGAAAGAAAAAAAATAGTCTTTTAATTAAAATATGTGAAAATGAAAAATAAAAAAAAATAAAAGAAAAAAAGAAAAAAAAATTAGGATGGTCCTTCACTTCCACGATTATTCTGCTTGGCAATGTTTCCCAGTTGGGAAGGTATTGCAGTTCCCTATGTTCCCCCCTTGGTCTTTTAATCTTTTTATTCTTTTGTGGTTATTCGAGAGTCAATTTGTGTGTTATCCACTGGGTGGCAGTGTTTCAGAATTGATCTCTGAGACAAAGCAAGGGACCTCTCTAGGTTGTGCTCAGATCCTGCTACTCTGGTTCTCAAAGCCAGTTTGTGGGGGTTTTGCAGCAGGGACACTGTAATAACTCCCAGGCTGTCCTTCTGCCCCAGAAAAGAAAAAAAGGAGTCGTTTTCCAGAGCTCTCCTCCGTCTACAGTTCAGCGGGTTTGCCTCCACACGTAGGGATCACGCCCTGACCACCTCTGGGGACCTCTCCAGTGGCAGTTTTCCCGTAGCCAGGCTCCCAAGGTGTACGCGTCTCTGTTGTGCGGGGGTAGGAGACCTCTCCCTGACACAGGCGAAATCTGACCCTTCCTCGCACTCCATGGATCTCCGAATCTGCTGCCCGAGCATCCGTGCTGCCTGGAAAGCCGGGCTCCGGGTCCCCAGCTGTTTGGTGGGTGCCTCCATCAGCCGCAGCCTTCCAGACCTCCCTTTTATCCCAGGCGCAGTCTGACCTCACCGTGTGCTCCGTGGATCTCTGAGTCCGCTGCGTGTCTGTGTCGATTGGAGAGCGGAGCTCTGGGTCCCCGGGTCCCCAGCTGCTTGATGTGTGCGCAGCTGCCGGCTTCAGATGGCTGCAGACATCTACCTCCCTCTGAAAGATGGCGCGGTCCGCGTTAGTGCTGGTGGCTCGGGCGGACAAAAACCCCTTGGCAGTGGGGCTGCCCGGCTGGGAGAGCCCCGTTCAGCAGTTCCCCGCTTTCTCCTGGAGGATAACTGACTCTTAACTTGCCACCAAACACTCCCATTGTGACTCTCAGCCGCTCTCTCTCCTTCTGCCCAGCGACAAAGCTCCAGACGCATCTGTTTACTCCGCCGCCATTTTCTCTCCCCAGCAAAATACTTTTTATTTGTACATTGTGACTATGTACTGAGTTCTTTACCAAGTTCATATCCAAGAAAAGGATTGTAGATTTCTGAAAAATAAATATATAAGAACTTAACCGTCCAAATTCTTTAAAATTAACTTTTTACATTTAGGTGAAATGGGTAAAGTGTAACTTCATGGTGCAGCTGCTCTGCATTTCTAAGGAAAATGTAAGATAGCTGAAAGGGCAGAATGTTAAGACTTAACCATGGTTGACAGATATTAATGAAGTCAATGATACAAGGTTTAGTGTCCTTTTCACTCAAACTTTGTACTTATTGATTCATTTTGAAAGAAATACAGCAAATCAAGTGATGAACACTAAATTTGAAACAAATTTGGTACCAAATTAACCAACTAATTTGAACCATTTTAATAATTTTTAGACTGGCTGATGCCACTTTTTCAATAAAGCAAACACTGTATTGTCTTTTTAGGACTGAAGTTCATAAACTACAATGTAATTATTCCTCCTACTGATGATTTCAGATTGGAATCACTAGAGACCCAATCTGGTCATTGAGAGTAAAATCTAAACATTATTTATCCTTGAAAGTTTCTCCTTTAAACATTATTTTATTTTATTTATTTTTTAATCCTCATCCAAGGATATTTTTCCATTGATTTTTAGAAAGAGTGGAAGAGAGAGGGAAAGACAATGAGAAACATCCATCAATGTGAGAGAAACACATTGATTGGTTGCCTTCTGCATGTGCCTTGATGAGGGCCTCGGCCAGGGAGGAACTTGCAACCCAGGTACATGCCCTTTACTGGAATTGAACCCTGGATCCTTTGTCCACTGGCTGACACTCTATCCACTGAGCAAAACTGGTCAGGGCTGACATTATTTTAAAATCCAAATACGTTCTTTCTAGAAAAATATTTATTTTTGTTTCTGTTTTATACTTTTTAGAGAAGTGTGATTTGGGGTTGATATTTACTACATTTCTGAAATGTTTATTATGAAACAAATATTTCAATGAATGAATAAATATTTCAAATTATTTCCTTACAGATATTTCAAAGACCTATTTTTTTTTAAAAAAACATTAACTATTTAAAAGTTGTTTTGTTTTGTGAAATACTCTGACTAAGAGCAACAAACCATTGCTGTATAGCATTCTTTGGAGTGTGCTGTGAACAGGCTTTTTAAGAAATTAAAAATGAAGAAATCATTTAAAAAATTTTGGGTTGGGCAAAGTAAGTTTACAGTTGTTCGTATGGAAAAATAAAACAATAATTAATAAATAATAATATAAGAATATTCACAAATGTTTTACCCTACCCTGCATATTTGGGATTACTAAACAGAGATTATTTACTTAATTATAAAAAATAAAGTTATCTTAAAATTTTTTGGTGACTTTCCTTTCCTCTAGTTGGTATGTTAACACATGTAAAAGCTCACTTTTCCCACCTAAAAGGCTGTGATGATGACTTCACCTAAAGCAGAATTCCTATTATTTATTACTTATGTATTTATTTTTTATAAAGCATCCTTTTAAAAATATTTTTAAATTGATTTTAGAGAGAGAGAGAAAGGGGTAGGAAAAGAGAGGGAGAAACATTGATATGAGACACAAACATCAATGGGCTGCCTTCCACATGACCCAACCAAGTTTTGAATATGCAACCTGAGTGTGTACCCTGACCAGGAATTGAACCAGTGACCTTTTGGTGCACGACACTCAACCTACTGAGCAATACTGGCCAGGGTGTCCTGTCATTTACTTTTTAATACTTTGTACTCAGAGCAATGCTTATGGATGGTAGTCTAGCAGATGCTTGTAGAAAAAGAAATAAGCCATCATTTAGTACTTCCCAACAGTTTAAAATATTATTATAAAATAAAATAAAAATAAATTTACTAAAATTTTTATTTCACTTAAAGTGTTATATATATTTCACTTTTGTGAGAACAGAGAGAAGGTCACAAAAAATAAAAAGATGTTAGGCAGCTATATTTTTTAAAAAAGTTATTGAATTCATAGAATAACAGAAATTTATATTTAGAAGTTGAGTTAAAATGACAGTTCATGGCATGGTATTTATTAAGGAACACACTTCACATATGAGAGTTGACTCTGCTCTATCATGACTTGTCTTGTACCTCTTTTTATAGGGAACAAAAAAAATGTTTTTGTACATGACATTGTAGTAAGGTTCTTAGTTTGACTCTCTGATTAGTTATAAAAAGGCTTTTAGAAGTTTTATACTGCATAAGTTTCTGTTTCAATATTGATGTAAGCTATATCAATGCATTATGTCTCTTATAATTTATTCTTGATATTTTGGTTTGTTTATTTCTTATTTAACCATACTCCTAGTAACAATCCAATACTTTCTTCATGGACTGCCATCCTCATCCTCTTCTTTCTTGATTGTAGAAATAGCTAGCTATTCAACAAAATGTTTATTTCTCAGTGGATTTATTGCTGAGTATATGGCTGCTCGGCTACAGATCATATTTTTTTAGACTCCCATATTTGGGATTATTAAGCAGAGATTATTTACTTAATTATAAAAAATAAAGTTATCTTAAAAAATTTTGGTGACTTTCTCTTTCCTCTAGTTGGCATGTTAAAATTGTTAAAGCTTACTTTCCCCACCTAAAAGGCTGTGATGATAACTTCACCAAAAGCAGAATTTCTGTCATTTATTACTTATGTGTTTATTTACTTTTTTATAAATCATCCTTTAAAATATTTTTAAATTTTACAATTCAATGTAGTCTTTTGGCTACATTTTCACTGATGGAATGGAATTAGAAGTCAAAATGACATTTCCAGTTATGGGCCTTAAAAATGTCAGCATGTGAAATTTTTATACCTACCCCTTCCCATTATCTGCAGCATAGTCACTTCTGGCAGCAAACTATGGACATACAGATGAGAAGCATGAATTTGATGTTGGAATCACAATGTAGAACACTTTAGTCTCTGAATGACCTCATAGGGCATAGCTGCTGCTTACCTGACCTGCATACTTGGATCTGTTACAAAAGAGACAATTAAGTTTGTGTTTTTAACTCTCTACATTTTGAAGTATCTTATAGAGTAGCTCAGTCCTCATTAATGCAATTGGACCCAACAAATTAAGTTGCCATAGTCCAGAAAGAAACCAAATTATAAATCACCAATTTACATGTTGGCACTTCTTCAAAAATTAGCACATCTAAATTTATCTACTGACTAGAGGTCCAGTGCACGAATTCATGCACTGAAGGGGTCCCTAGGTTTGGCTGGTGATCTGGGCCAATCAGGGCCCTCTCGCCAAGTTCCAATTGGAGCTAATGGGCACTGGCTGGCCAGAGAGGGACCAAAGTAGGTTGACCAGTCAGAGAGGGACTGCAGGAGGGTTCCAGGGTGTGTCTAGCCCATCTTGCCCAGTCTCAATCAGCCAGACCCCAGCAGCAAGATAATTTACCAGTTGGAGCATTTGTCCCCTGCTGATCAGTGCACATAAGTCAGACACTTAGCATATTAGGCCTTTATTTATATAGACTACAGGCCCAGTACACAGAATTTTTGCACAGGGAGGAGAGTATCCCTCAGCCCAGCCCTCACCCCCTCCAATCTGGGACCCCTCTAGGGATGTCTGACTGCTCATTGAGGCCCAATCTAGTTGAACATCCCTTTCACAATTCAAGACTGCTAGTTCTCAACTGCTTGCCTGCCTGCCTTCCTGATTGCCCCTAACTGCTTCTGACTACCAGTCTGATCATCCCTTAACCACCCCCCTGAGAGCCTGTTTGGCTCTAATTGCCATCCCCTGCAGGCCTTGTCCCCCCAACTGCTCTCCCTTGCATGCCTGGGTCACCCCAAGTGCCCTTCTCTATAGGCCTGTTGCCCCCAACTTCCCTCCTCTGCCAGTCACCCCTAACTGCCTTCCCCTGCAGGCTTGATTGTCCCAAACTGCCCTTCCTTGCACACCTGGTCCTTCCCAACTGTCCTCTCCTGCTGGCTATCTTGTGTCCAGATGGGGAATTGATAGTTTTAATTCTTAAAACATTTAGAGCTTTACTTGGCTTAGTAATAGATCCCAAATGATCAAAAGATTATCATCTAAAATAGATTCCAACAAGAGGTCTTGTTCAAAGCACACTAGCTTATTTTCTTTATATTATTTAATGCAAAATTGTACTGTTAAGTATAGTTTTGTGTGGTTTGGCAGGTACCATTAAGATATAATTACCTTTAACTAATAAAATCTTATTAATTGTCAGGACTTTTTACCTAAAGGTACAAATATGGTTGGAATAATTGAATATTAAAAACTTTAAGAGGTCTGAGGTTTAGATTGATCATTTAATAGATGTAAATATAACTAAGTAACATTGAAAGTAGCTTAGCAAAAGGAAGAAAATCTGAGAGCCCTCTGTTCAATACCTATTAGGAATTGTTGAAAAAAAATATTGGAAGTACAGAAAATGTTTTTCTGTAAAAAGCTTCAAAAATCTGAACCTCAACACTTCTGAGTATAAGCTTATTAAAACATCAGAAGCAATATATTCAGTATCTTGTAGAAACCAGTAAGGACAATTTCACTGAGAGCATCTGTGACTTGGAAAACAATTCTAAGATTTTTAACAAATGACTCCCAATAGTTCTTTTAATAAGTTCAGGTAAATTGCAAAGTAAGTGTGAATATGACTTTTACTTTATTCTATATCTTGTGTGCAATGCATGAAAAAATAAAAATCATATTTGAAATAATAGAACATGAGCCAAGCTATAAAATTTAATGTCTTAAAGTAGATGCAGTATACCTGAACAGGAATACAATGAAGAAAAAAAATACTATAATTATTAAACTTATGATCATTAAGTTATTTATGTTTCATACGATTTCTGCATTTTTGTAAACCTTTAAATAAACAATAGAAGAAAATTATTTTATTGGAAATGACTGAGATAACCAGAGATAAAAAATTAAAATGAATTATTTGGCAGCCATTGTATATAGTAGTTAGATTCAATTCTACTATTGAAATTGCCTCTGTATTGTAAGCAGCTAGAAAACACTTTCTCAAATGATCACCATCTATTTCCAAAAGTGTAGTTATGGGTAATATGCATAGTTACACATCAGGGATTTCCTTCAAGAATCAATCCAGGAAGAACTATTCAGACAAATAGATACTTTTTAATAAGTCAAATTCCAGCTGTGAACTTTAAAGCAATCATAAGAGATAAACATAAAGAATCCATGCATAATACAAAATAAATAAGTCCTATAAAACTGGATATTTGCAGAGTTCAAAATCCTCAGGAATCCACAGGATGTCTACAAATGCATTTAGAAAGCAAGAATTTCAAAATGAATAAGAAATCTGACTTATTGTCTTTCTGTACTTTAGTATTTCCTCCTATAAGAATTCTAAGTAGAGGGTAGCTAGAATAGCTAAATTAATCTAAAGTTTTCCCCATCAAAGTTTATTACAAATGCCCTTGGCTGTGTTCTTATCACCTTCATTCATAAACATCTCTTCTGTATAACTTCAAAGAGAACTCTCCAGACAAGAGACAGGAAAGTGAGGTGAATGGATGAGTACAGGGCAACCTCTGTTAAAAAGAGGTTTAATTAAGTACATATTTGAAGAGTGTTTTTGACATGAAAAAGCAGTAAGAAAATTCAGTACTATTAACACAGAATGAGAATAACTTTGTCCTGTGAGCATACAGAGATAAAGAAAAAAGTTATATTATCCTTCAGGCAAGCACGTTTCAATAGGACTTTTTTATTGATTTTTCATTCTAAGAGAGTCTGTAAATCTAGCATCTGCATATTGATTCTTGGTTTGTATGGAGGAAGAGGAAGCAGAGAATAAAAGATGCATCTTCCTTAAATCTGAATAAAATTGCAGCATGTGTACTTTCAATGTCCACTCATTTCTTTGCAAAAGTACATAATACATGTAAAAATTGGGGGAAATATTTTGGCTGTATAATAAGAAGAGGATATTTATTTTCATTTGTTACTTAATAAAAACTAAACTGTAATTTTTAATTAACAAAACGACCAATATTAATGTCTTAGCAGGTGAAAACTGGAAATTTTGATGGAAGCATTCTAATTCTGCAGGTGTAAAATTCTGAAGTGAGATGCTAGAACAAAAGGAAATCATCTGAGAAAAATAACTGGCTAAAAGTTTCTAATAATGAAAGGATTGAGAAAATAGGTGGCACAAGAAGCAAGTATTTGTGCAGCGATTTCCTTCAAGAGCTGATACTAGACTCTGAGTCCCACCATCCATCATAAAGGAAGCCTGGGAGTCATTCCTCCTTGGCCTTAAACCTAGGAAGAGGGGCTTCATTGAGTATGCTTTGGAGAACTTGACAAATGTCACCAACATTTGGGGGACTCTCTGGTCTGCTATTCATCAAATACCTTGACATTTTCTTTTTTAAAAATCTTCACCCCAGTATATATATATATATATTTAGACACACACACACACACACACACACACACACACACACACACATCAATCTGAGAGAGACATGGATTGGTTGCCTCCCTTCTGGTCCCTAACCAGGATTGACACAATCCAGGCATGTGCCTTGACCAGGAATCCAACCCTGGAACCTTCAGCGTATTTGACGATGCTCCAACCAACAAAGAGACATCAGCCATGGACCCTGATAGTCTTCAGATCAAGGTTATGACTCTCAGAAGTAGCCGAAATGAGAGAAATAAAAGTTTATTTGTGAAATAACTTCATTCTCACTAGTAGATGGGCCAAAAATATATAAGATAAGGTGTAGATGACAAGAGTGGTAATGCCATTAAATTATTTTCAGCAAGATTTCCAGGATAAACAACAGGACTCTACTTGCTGGAGTCTATATATGAAATAGTCACCTGAGGGATTAGAGGTGAGGGGGAGGCAGGCATTTGAAAAGAAGATACACAGGTGTCATACCCAGAGGAGTCTGGCCTCCAAAAAGTCCACAAAACCCTTAAACATCTGCCAGACTAAGTTACTTAAAATGCCATTTGTACCCTGGCCAGTTTTTCTTAGTGGTTAGAGTGTAAACGTGAGGACTCAAAGGTCATGGGTTTGATTTCCAGTTAAGGGTAAGTACCTCTGTTGTAGATTCAATTTCTGACCCAGGGTGGGTACAAACAGGAGGCAAACAATCTATGTGTTTCTTTCTTATTGATGCTTCTCTCTCTCTCTCTCTCTCTCTCTCTCTCTCTCTCTCTCTCTCTCTCTCTCTCTCTCTCCCTCCCTCTCTCCCTCTCTTGCTCTTGCTCTCCCACCCTCCTTCCTCTCTTCATTCTACTTCCTTTAAAAAACAAAGCAAAACAACAACAACAATATCAATGGGAAAAAATATCCTCAGGTGAGGATTTAAAAAAAAGCCATCTTGTGATGGTACTTGTTCAAGTAAGCACTTCCCTGCCCCCCTTTAATTTCTACTTCATGTAATTTAGGAGTGGTATTTCGGATTTTGAGTATAGGAAGAGATGAGTAAGACAGAAAGACCCATTTCCTCTCTTCTTCAAAATGGTCCATCCACAGCCAGGCTAAGGCAAAGAAGGGAGTAAAAAGGATGGGAGTAAAAAAATTTGGTTATTGGGGACTGAAGAGTATAATTTCTGAAGTAAGTTTGTTTGTGATATGAACTGAGCCTTCAATTACCTACACTAGCAAAAAGGATCATGAAACATTCAAATGGTCAACCAGTTGAAAACACCTAGAAAAGAAAGAATAAAATAAAGTGGGAGGCAAAAATGGAGTTTTGTTTTCAGTTTGCCCACAAGTTGTACTTATAAAATATCAGCTACTGGCATATGTCTGAAGTCATTTTCTTTTTTTGTAAAGAAACTATATCTAAAAAACAACTGGTTAAAAATAAGACAGATCTATTCAGCTGGCATGGCTTAGTGGTTTAGCATTGGCCAAAAAGCCAGGAGGTCATAGTTTAATTCCTGGTTAGGATATATGCCCGGGTTTTGAGCTCGATCCCCAGTGGGAGGCTTACAGAAGGCAGCCCATTGATGTTTTTTTCACATCAGTGTTTGCATCTCTGTATCCTTCTCACTTCCTCTCTCTAAAGTCAATAAAATGTGACATACCTCTTATTTTTATATTTAATCAAATTCATCAGCATTTAACACAAACTTATTCTTTAAAGTTAAAATATAAATTAAAACTCTCAAAAAAGAGCAAATAAAAAATTCATTCTTACCTTAAAATGTATTAAGCTAAAAGTTCACATACATATACTTTTTTTCTCATTGTTCTTATTTCCATATGGAAACTATTTTAATTTTTTAAATCTTTATTATAAAAAGTACTACATATCTTCACTATCTTATTGTCTGTGTCCAAGGGTTATGCATATATGTATACAAGTTCTTTGTTTGATCTCTTCCCACCCATTCATTCTCCCCCATCTTTTCTGTGAAATTTCATGCTTGTATACCTATGCCTATGGGTTTTTTTGTTTTGTTTTGTTTTGGTCAATCCTCATCCAAGGATATTTGTCCATTGATTTATAGATAGAGTGGAAGAGAAGAGGAGAGACAGAGAGAGAGGAACATATAAGAGAGACACATGGATTGGTTGTCTCTCCCACACACTCCTATCAGGGTCAGAGATCTAGCTTGCAATCTAGGTATGTGCCATTGACTGGAATTGAACTTGGTCCTCTTCAGTTCATGGGCCAGTGCTCTATCCTTTGAGTCAAACTGGCTAGGGCTACCTCTGGATCTACACTAAGTGGCCAGATTATTATGATTTCTGAATACATAATAATCTGACCACTCAGTCTGTGTGTTTGTGTGTATGTGTGTGTGTGTGTATGTAAATGTATATATATATGTGTGTGTGTGTGTGTGTGTATCCTATCTAATAAAATAGTAATATGCAAATTGGCCACACCTCCACCACAACCATACCCAGCAGCCACACCCACCAGCCAATCAAGAGCGGGTATACAAATTAACCCAACTAAGATGGCTATGGCCACAGAAAGAGCAGGAGGGAGGCTTGGTTTGCCCTGGCAATGGAGGAAGCCAGGCTTTCCATACAACCTGGCTGGCCCAAGCCTCTGCTTAAGGCTACAAAGTTTCAATTGTAGAAGATAAATAAATAAATCCCAGATACCAGGTCCTCTGTTTGGGTCACCCGGGAGCATGGCCAGCCTGAAAACCATCACAGGCCCCTCACCTAGGCAATCCCATACCCCAAGGGAACCCCCACCCTGATCTGGGACACCCTTCAGGGCAAACCAGTTGGTCCCCACCCATATACCAGGCCTCTATCCTATCTAATAAAAGAGTAATGTGCAGATTGACCATCACTCCAAAACACAAGATGATTGCCCCCATGTGGACACAAGATGGCCACCACAGATGGTCAGCAGGGGAGAACAGTTGGGAGGGATCATGCCTGCAGAGGAGGGAAGTTAGGGATGACCAGACCTGCAAGGGAGGGCAATTAGGAACAAAAGGCTGGCAGGGGAGCAGTTAGGGGGTGATCAGGCTGGCAGGAAGAGTGGTTAGGGGGTGATAAGGTTGGCAGGGGATTGGTTAGGGGGTATTCAGGCTGGCAGGCCGAATTGGTTAGGGGCAATCAGGAAGGCAGGCAGACGAGCAGTTGAGAGCCAGCAGTCTTGGATTGTGAAAAGGATGTCCTACTGCCCATTTAGGTGGCATCAGGCCTAAATGGGCATTTGGACATCCCTCTAGAGGTCTGAGATTGGAGAGGGTACAGGCTTGGCTGAAGGCACCCTGTGCATGCATTTTGTGCACTCATCATGAATTTCTTGCATGAGTGGGGTCTGGCCAGCCTGGGCAGGAGGAGGGGACTTGGGTGGTTTGTCAGCCTGCCTGCTGGTCGAACTCTTGGTTGAAGGGACAATTTGCATATTAGCCTTTTATTATGTAGCATTATTATATAGAATATAGACTGAGTGGCCAGATTATTATGCATTCAGAGATCATAATAATCTGGCCACTCAGTGTATTTATTCATCAGTTCATTTTGTTCATTACATTCCACATATGAGTGAGATCATGTGACACTTGTCTATCTCAGACTGGCTTATTTTGCTTAGCATCATACTCTCTAGGTTCATCCATGGTGTTGCAAATGGTAAGAATTCTTTCATTTTTACAGCTGTGTAGTATTCCATTGTGTTAATGTACCATAACTTTTCTTTATCCACTCGTTTGCTGAAGGGCACTTGAGCTGTTGCCAAATCTTAGCTATGGTACATTGCACTACTATGAACATATGGTATATACATTTCTTTCTGATTGGTGTTTCTGATTTCTTAGGATATATTCCAACAAGTGGAATCACTGAGTCAAATGGGAGTTTCAGTCAGTTGATGGGCCAATCCTCTAGCCTTTGAGCCAAACTGGCTATGGCTGCCTTTTGATTTATTTTATGTATCATTGGCAAATATATTCTCCTATTCAGTGGTATTTCTTTTTTATTCTGTTGATGGTTTCTTTTGCTGTGCAGAAACTTTTTATTGTGATGTAGTCTATTCGTTTATTTTCTTCTTAGTCTCCTTTGCCCTGGGGTTGTATCAGTAAACATATCTATGAGAGCTGTCTGACTTACATTTAAATCTTTTTTTTTTTCATTTTGAATTTATTTTTGTGTATAGTATAAGTTGGTGGTCTAGTTTAATTTTTTTGCATGTACTTGTCCAATTTTTCCAACATCATTTATTGAAGGAACTGTTTTTACTCCATTGTGTGCTCTTGCCTCTTCTGTCAAATATTAATTGAGCATAATGCCTTGGGTTGATTTCCAGGTTCTCTGTTTTGTTCCATTGATCTATATGCCTACTCTTCTGCCAATACCAGGCTGTTTTGAATATAGTAGCTTCGTAGTATAACTTGATATCTGGTATTGTTATTCCTTCAACATTTGTTTTCTTTCTCAAGATTATTATGATTATTTAAAGTCAATTTTAGTTACATATAAAATTTTGGAGTGTTTGTTCTAGATCTGTGAAGTATGCCATTGGTATTTTAATGGGGATTGTATTGAACTTATACACTGCTTTGAGTAGTATGGACATTTAAATAATTTTGATTCTATCAATACATAAACAGAGTATATTCTTCCAGTTTTTATATATTTCTCTACCTTTTTTTTCAACATCCTGTAGTTTTCAGAGTAGTCTTTTATCTCCTTGGTTAAGTTTATTCCTAATTATTTTTTGTTACAATGGTAAATGGGATTTTTTTTTAGGTTCTTTTTCTGAGAGTTCATTATTGGTATATAAAAATGCCATCAATTTTTAGGTATTAACTTTATATCCTGCTATGTTGCTGAATTCATTTATTAAATTTAGTAGATTTTGGTGGAATATTTAAGGTTTTCTATGTACATTATTATATCTTCTGTGAATAATGACACTTTTACTTGCTCCTTTCCAATTTGGATTTGTTTCTTCTTCTTGTATGATCCCTATGCCTAGGACTTCCAATATTATGTTGAACAAGAGTGGTGAAAGTGAACATCCCTGTTTTGTTTTAGTTTTTGCCCATTGAGTATGATTTTGGCTTTAGGTTTGTCATATATGGCTTTTATTATGTTGAGATATGATCCCTCTATTTCCACTTTTTGTGAGTTTTTATTCAAAAAGAATATTGGATTTTGTCAAATGCCTTTCCTGCCTCTATTTATATGAGCATGTGATTTTTGTCTTGCAATCTGTTTATATAAAATATCATATTTATTGATTTGTGAATATTGTACCAGCCTTGCATCCTCAGAATAAATCCCACTTTGTCATGATGTATCATCTTTTTAATGTATTACTGGATCTGATTTAGCAATATTTTGAGGATTTTATCATCTATGTTCATCAAGGACATTAGCCTGCAATCCTTTCTTTGTGGTGGCTTTACCTTGCTTTGAAATTAGGGTAATATGATCCTCATAGGGAAAGCTTAAAAGTTTCCTTTCCTCTTGAATTTTTTGGAATAGTTTGAGGAGGATAGATGTTAGTTTGGGACTATTGTTTACTGAAAATTTTTTGATCACTGCCTCAATTTCATTAGTAATTATCAGCCTATTCAGATCTTCTGATTATTCCTGATTGAGTTTTGAAAGATTGTATTTTGCTATGAACTTGCCCATTTCATCTCCTCACCGCACTTATTGGAATATAGTTTGTTCATAGTATTTTTTTATGATCCTTTGTATTTCTGTGAGGGTCAGTTGTTGTTTCACTTCTTTCATTACTGATTTTGTTTATTTGGTTCCTCTCTGTTTCTTTCTTTTTTTTAAAAAAAAGAAAAGTATTTTATTGATTTTTTTCAGGGAGGAAGGGAGAGGGATAGAGAGCTAGAAATATCAATGAGAGAGAGACATCCATCAGCCACCTCCTGCACACCCCCTACTGGGGATGTGCCCACAACCTTGACGGGAATCAAACCCAGGACTTTTCAGTCTGCAGGCTGACACTCTATGCACTGAGCCAAACCGGTTTCAGCTCCTCTCTGTTTCTTAATAAGTCTGGTTAGAGATTCATCAATCTTTTTCAACTTTTCAAAGAAACCTCTCTTAGTTCTATTGAACTATTTTCTTTTTTTTAATCTCTGTCATTTATTTTTACTCTGATCTTTATTATTTCCTTTCTTCTACTTTGGGCTTTTATTGTTGTTCTTTTTATATTTCTTTAAGTTGGAGGGTTATATAACTTACTAAATTTTATTTTTATTTTTATTTATTTATTTATTTATTTGTATGTGTGTGTGTGTGTGTGTGTGTGATAGGCCTATAGTGCTATGAACTTTCTTCTCAGGAGTGCTTTCATTGTGTCTCAAAGATATTGTGTGTTCATTTTCATTTGTTTCAAGGATATTGTTTAAATTTTCTTTGTTCTCTTTGGTAACTCATTCATTGTTTAGTGATATGATATTTAGCCTCCATGTGCTTGAATAGGGTTGTGTATTTTAATTCTAATTGATTTCTAGTTTTATAACATTGTGATCTGAGAAGATGCTTTATATGATTTCAATCTTTTCAAACTTGTAGAGATTTTGTTATTGTCCTAACCTGTGGTCTATCTTTGAAAATGTCCCATGTGCACTTGAAAAGAATGTATATTCTGTAGCTTGGGGTGAAATGTTCTGAAAATGTTAGTTAATTCCTTCTGATGTAGTGTGTTCTTTAGGATCACTGTTTCTTTGTTGATTTCTTTTGTCTAGAAGATCTACCCAGCAATGTCAGTGGGTGTAAAAGTTCCCTACTATGATTTTTTTAAAATTTTAATCTCTCCCTTAAAATCCTCCAGAAGGTTTTTATATTTGGAAGCTCCTATATTGAGTGCATATCTGTTTCCCAGAGTTATATCCTCTTGTTTTATGAACCCATTTAGTATTATGAAATGGCTTTCATTATCTCTTGTTATGGCCTTCACTTTGAAGTCTGTTTTGTCAGATATGAATATTGCTATCCCAGATTTTTCCATTTCTATTTGCCTGTAAAATTGTTTTCCAGCCCTTCATTTTTATTCTGTGGTAGTCTTTTGTTCTGATGGGTCTCTTGTGGACAGCATTTATATGGGTCATGTTTTCTTATCTATTTAGCTACCTTATGTCTTTTGATTGGAACATTTAAGTCAGTTATATTTAGAGACATTATTGATAAGTACTTATTTATTGCTACTCTTATTCTTTATTCCTGTGTTCTTCTCTTTCTCTCTATTTCTTCTTATTACAACAGTTCCTTTAGCATTTCTTGCAGTGCTTAATTCATGTTAATAAACTCTCTTAGCCTTTTCTTTCATTCTGCAAAATTGTTTATTTTACCTCTGATTTTTAAATGGTAGCCTTCTTCATACAGTATTGGGTTCAGCCCCATCATTTTCATTACTTTGCATATGAGTAGTTCTTGCCATTTCTGTTGTCTGAAATATTTCTATTGAGAAGTTATCTGACTGTTTAATGAGAGCTTCCTTGTAGGTAACTTTCTGTCTCTTTCAGCCTTTAAAAATCTATCTTTGTCTCAATGTTTGTCATTTAATGATGATGCACCTAGGTGTGGTCTTTTGTAGTTCATCTTGCTGGGGGTCTGTGCTTCCTGAACTTGGATGATTTTTTCTTCACCAGGTTAGCAAAACTTTCTGCCATTATTTCTTTATTCAAACAGGTTCTCTATTCATGTCTCAAATCTGGTCTTTCTGGTACCCCTAAAATCCCAATTTTATTACATTTTGTGTTGTCCCAAAACTCCCTTAGACTCTGCTTCTGCTTCTTAATTTTTTTTTCTCATTTGCTGCTCTGAATGGGTGCTTTTTTTTCTACCTTGTCTTCTAATTTGCTGATTTAGCCCTTAGCTTCTTCTAGTTTACTTTTGAATCCTCCCAGGGTGTTCTTTTTTCAACTGTTATTCCTCATTTACAATGGATTCTTATTTATTGTTTCAAGCTCTTTTTTCATGTTGGTGTAGCTCTCATTAAAAACCTTATAATTCTCATAAGGTTGCTTGTAGATCTCACTGAATTGTTTGAGCAGGCTTATTATCATTAGTCTGAATTCTTTCCCTGAGAGAATTCATCCTTTTCTTTCATAGTTGTTTCTTTGTCTCCCCATTTTTCTGTCTCTTCATTTTTGTTTCTATGCATTAGATAAAACTACTATGCTTTCCAGATTTTATAGGGTGGTCTTATGAAGTAAGTAATTTGTGGGACCCAGTGGTAAAATTTATTATATCTCCTGAGCTGGGTGCTCTAGGAAATTCCATTAGGTGAGTTATTTGGGTTCTGTTATAGTTTGTTTTTAAATATTATTGTTGCATTTGTAGATGGAGTCTCCTCTCACACTGGCAGACTATATGATTCACCTCTGACTATATCATACAAGCTGTGTGGAGGTGTTGACCAAACAGAACAAAATACAACATAAATCATGAAACAGAAGAAACAAAACAAATATATACACAAGACTCTTATAGCACCAACAAACACAACCATCAGAGAAGAGAGAATTAGGAAAAAGTAAAGAGAAAAAGAATGATAAAAAAAAGCAAAAGAAAGAAAGAATAGGAGGAGGAAAAAAAACAAAACAAACAAAAGAAGAATTGGAGGTGGAATATGAAGACCTTAAGTAAAGAAAATAAGATTGAAAATTAGAGGAATAGTGGAAGGAAAATGGTTTAAAACAAAGAAGAGAGAAGATAAATGAGAAGTTAAGAAACAAAATTTGTAAAGGAGAATAGAGGAGAAAGCAAATAGACTTAAAATAAGAAATAAAAAGAGAAAGTGAGAGAAAAAAATTGAGTTGGGAAAGGGAAGAGGAAAATTGGATATATGAAAAAACCAACAAAGAGAATAATAACAAATCTATAGAGCAGATTAATAAAGAAGATAAATTTAGAAAGGGAAAAAAGAAAATAGAATAAAAAAGGGTGGGAAAAAGGAAAAATAAAAGGAGAAAAAACATGAAGTGAAATTCGTTTCAACCAATTTAGTGCCCCATGGGAGCACCCTTTTTTCTGTTCTGTCATTCTGGGCTTCCTGTGGGGTACTGAGGCTCTAACTACTGTCAGGAAATATCTTTTGGCTTTTAGCAACTTTCTTGAAGCTCCAAAGGATCTACCAGTCCTCTGTTTTTTGTTTGTTTGCTTGTTTTTGTTTATTTTTTTTTGTCTCCACAGGACTTAGCTACAAGTAGGAGGGGGCAATCTGCTCCCTGAAATAGGTGTGTAAGCAGCCCTGATGTGGGGCTTAGTCAGGAAACTTTTTCTGTTTCCCTGGGTTCAGCCTCTACCTGCTATACAGCTGTTCATTTTAGTCACCCAAAACTCTTTCTGAAAAGGCTTTAGGAGGGAGAGATGCTATTTAGCTTTCAGGGAATGTGGTGGGTGTGTTTCCCTTGGTCTCTGCTTTTCTTTGCTTTGAAAATTTCAAAATGCAGGGTGTGGTATGCAGGACACCTGTGGGTAGGGCAGGCTGTATCTCCTAGGGTAGATTTTTCTTTTTCTTTTTCAACCCTGAGGCTGCTGGGGCATTGTACTTTTGGGTTTGGGGGCCTACGACCAAATGCTACTGGCTGCTATTTTTCCAAGTCTCCATGAAAACCTTTCCACCTCAAACACTCCTTGGGCACCTCAAGTTCCTATCTCCCTTCCTGCACCAAAACCTCAGATGAGTACCTGGAAATGAAAACTCCTGTGCTCTGGGTAAAAAACAAACACACAAACAAAACTGGCTTTCACTCAGAGTAGCTCTGGTCTTTGAGTTCCTGGTTCTACAGTTAGCAGCCTCTTTTCTGTCTTTCACTGCAGGATGTTATGTAAGTCATGGGTCTCAACTCTGGTGCCCTGGGCTGTGGAGCACAGCCTGGGTTAGGGTTCGCTATATTCTGAAGGAACAGACCTGTAGCCCAGCACTCCCTCCTTTCTCTGCATGCTGCCCCTGGGAGCTGGTTCAGCTTATCTTGCAATCTCACCATTCCTACCAGTCTTCCAAGTATTTTTTAAAAAATTAAATCTTTATTATTCAGATTATTACATTTGTTTTTTTTCCCCTCCATAGCTCTCCTTCACCCAGCTCCCACCCTTCCCTCTACCCTTACCTCCTTCCCATTGACCTCATCCATAGGTGTATGATTTTTGTCCAGTCTCTCCTTGTACATCCCTCACCCCTTTCCCCCTGAGAATTATCAGTCCACTCCCTTTCTGTGCTCCTGATTCTATTATATTCACCAGTTTATTCTGTTGATCAAATTTTTAATTCACTTAATTTTTAGATTAACTTGTTGATAGATATGTATTTGTTGTTCATAATTTTTTATCTTTTACCTCTTTCTTCTTCCTCTTCTAAAAGAGTACCTTTCAGCATTTCATGTAATACTGGTTTTGAGTTGATGAACTCCTTCAGCTTTTTCTTATCTGTGAAGTTCTTTATCTGCCCTTCAATTCTGAATGTTAGCTTTGCTGGGTAGAGTATTCTTGGTTGTAGGTTCTTGCTATTCATCACATTGAATATTTCTTGCCATTCCCATCTGGCCTGCATTGTTTCTGTTAAGAAATCAGCTGACAGTCATATGGGTGCTCCCTTGTAGGTAATGAATTGTTTTTCTCTTGCTGCTTTTAATATTCTTTCTTTGTCTTTTGCTCTTGGTATTTTAATTATGATGTGTCTTGGTGTGGTCCTCTTTGGATTCCTTTTATATGGGGTTCTGTATGCTTCCTGGACTTTTAAGTCTATTTCTTTTACCAGATGTGGGAATTTTTCAGTCATTATTTCTTTAAATAGGTTTTCAGTATCTTGCTCTCTCTCTTCTTCTGACACCCCACAATTCTGATGTTGGTACGCTTGAAGCTGTCCCAGAGTCTCCTTACATTATATTCACATTTTTGGATTCTTTTCTCTTCTTGCTTTTCCAGTTGAATGTTTTCTGCTTCTTTATATTTCAAATTTTTTACTTGATTCTTGCCTTTCTCTAATCTGCTATTAGGACTCTGTATAATATTTTTTATTTGAGTCAGTGTATGTTTAATTTCTAGTTGGTCCTTTTCCATCTCTAGTTGGTCCTTTTTCATCTCCTCTTGGGTCTTGCTAACTTTATTAAACTTTTCTAGGATATTCTTGAAAAACCTTATAAGTCTAGTTTTGAATTCTATATCCAGTCATTTGTTTTCCTCCATTTCTTTTCTTTGAGATCCCTTTCCTTGTCTTGGCATTTTCACTGTGTCGGGAGAACTTTCATTTAGTTATAGAATAAATTAAAACTACAAATTTGCAATTTGTTTTCACTTAATAAAACTCATTTTTTGATTTTTTCTCAGCCATATATGCATTGGACAGTGAAGTACCACAAATTACACTGGAGGGGAGAAATTTCTGAAAGGGAGGAATATGAAAGGAAGCGGTTGGAGAACAACAGACTTTTTGGATCTCACAGTTTACTTAAGACTAGTCCTGTTACCCATGAATCTTCTCATGCATTTTGGGGATTATCTTAACCAGTAATGTTACGTTATTGGAAGCTCTTCAGTTTATGATTCTAATGAAGTAATAAAATTTAAAACATGAGTCCAGGACATAGCTAAATTGCTAAGTAACTGATCTGATTAGAGCTTCATAATTTACATCTTATAGTCATATACATTTTTGCTAACATCATTTTAACTTTTAGAGTGTTAGAAAGTCACAATCGAATATCTAAATTTCAGTTATTAATATTAAATTTGATTACCTTATGTATTTTAATAAAATATTAAAAATTATATACATATAAGCTTTACAGAAGTAAGATTAATTACTGTACCTATATGTAGATTAATTAATCAGATCAGTTACAGAATTATTGCCTCTAATATAATTTTTCTTATAATGTTCTGTTTTTTTTTTAATATATTTTATTGATTTTTCACAGAGAGGAAGGGAGAGGGATAGAAAGTCAGAAACATCGATGAGAGAGAGACATCATCAGCCACCTCCTGCACACCCCACACTGTAGATGTGCCCGCAAGCAAGGTACATGCCCCTGACTGGAATCGAACCCTGGACCTTTCAGTCCGCAGGCCGACACTCTATCCACTAAGCCAAACAGGTCTTGGCAATGTGCTGTTTTAAACTCAGTGGAATTTGCCATTTTGATAGTAAAATACTTTTCTCAACTAAGGACTCAGTAAAATTAGGATAACTTGAGTACAAATTTCTAAAGTTATAATAAAAGAAACCTCATATTCTCAAATTCCACATAGTATATCTTTTTGGTAAAGGTTTTGCTTTCTAGGTTTAAGTTTCTAAGCTATCATTTAACAATTGTATGTCACCTTTGTCTACTTCTTAGATGAAGTTTTCTATCTTACTAACAAAATAACAGTGTCATCAGAAAAGAAATATGCATTCTATTTCTTTATGTCAAATATATATCAAAATACTTTGGGGATATTAAGGAAAATTTTGATTAGAGAAAACTAATTTTGGAAGAATGATTTATGATAATTTTTTAAAAATTAAATCTTTATTATTCAGATTATTACAGTTGTTTCTCTTTTTTCCCCTCCATAGCTCCCCTCCACCCAGCTCCCACCCTTCCCTCTGCCTTTACCTCCCTCCCATTGATCTCATCCATAGGTGTATGATTTTTGTCAAGTCTCTCCCTGTACACCCCTTACCCCTTTCCCCCTGAGAATTATCAGTCCACTCCCTTTTTGTGCTCCTGATTCTATTATATTCACCTGTTTATTCTGTTGATCAAATTTTTAATTCACTTAATTTTTAGATTCACTTGTTGATAGATATGTATTTGTTGTTCATAATTTTTTATGTTTTACCTTTTTCTTCTTCGTCTTCTAAAAGAGTACCTTTCAGCATTTCATATAATACTGGTTTGATGTTCATGAACTCTTTTGGCTTTTTTGTATCTGTGAAGCTCTCTATCTGCCCTTCAATTCTGAATGATAGCTTTGCTGGATAGAGTATTCTTGGTTGTAGGTTCTTGCTATTCATCACATTGAATATTTCTTGCCACTCCCGTCTGGCCTGCATCGTTTCTATTGAGAAATCAGCTGACAGTCCTATGGGTGCTCCCTTGTAGGTAATGAATTGTTTTTCTCTTGCTGCTTTTAATATTCTCTCTTTGTCTTTTGCTCTTAATATTTTAATTATGATTTGTCTTGGTGTGGTCCTCTTTGGATTCCTTTGATATGGGGTTCTGTGTGCTTCGTGGACTTGTAAGTCTATTTCTTTTACCAGATGTGGGAATTTTTTAGTCATTATTTCTTTAAGTAGGTTTTCAGTATCTTGCTCTCTCTCTTCTTCTGGCACCCCCACAATTCTGATGTTGGTACGCTTGAAGCTGTCCCAGAGTCTCCTTACATTATGTTCACATTTTTGGATTCTTTTCTCTTCTTGCTTTTCCAGTTGAATGTTTTCTGCTTCTTTATATTTCAAATTTTTGACTTGATTCTTGCCTTCCTCTAGTCTGCTGTTGGGAGAATCTAAGATGGCAGCATAGGTAAACACCTACACAGCTGCCTCGCACAATTTCAAAACTACAACTAAAAGACAGAATGGACATCATCCAGAAACACAGGAAAGCTGGCTGAGTGTAAGTTCTATAGCTGGAAGGAAAGGGACTCCCAGAAACCCAGAGGAGCTACAAAAAGCTGAGGTACAGAGACGCGTGCGCTGAGAGAGCAAGTGCCAGAGTACCTGTCTGGCTTATTTTGGCGGGAGGGAAATGGACACTCCCAATGGCTTTGAACCCCTTATCTTACGACACTAAACCCCAGATCCAGCCTAAACTCATACAGAGGGAGTTTGGACTGTGAAAAGGGAGAGGTGTCGCCAAAGATCAGAGGCCTGATGGCATGCATGGCACTGCGCAGAGGACAGATTGCTGATTGTGCTGCTGACTTTCTTGAGTGGGCGGGAGACAGGCCCTCCCAACTGTGCCACTTCTGATTCCACTAAGCCCCTGTTTTGGGCAAACCCTGGAGACCTAGACTCATGTGGTCCTGGTGTGCAGGGGAGCTGGAAAGGCAGTGGTCTAGAGGCACTGTGGGCACGCACACAGAAGGACCGCTCCAGCGATTACCCAGTCACATGAGACTCAGGGGCCGTGGAGGGCAGGGCCAACTGTAAGGCAAGGCGGTCCCTTAAGCCCTGAGACTCCACCCATCCCAAGCTCAACAGAGGCTGCTTCAGTTTTGCAAGTCTGGTATCATAAGGCTGAATTCAACACAGAAGTTTCCCCAGCATAGTGAAAATGCCGAGACAAGGGAAGGGATCACAGACAAAAGAAATGGAGGAAAAAAACTGACTGGATATACAGTTCAAAATCACGCTTATAAGGTTTTTCAAGAATATGCTAGAAAAGATGGATAAATTTATCAAGTCCCAAGAGGAGATGCAAAAGGACCAACTAGAGATGGAAAAGATCCAACTAGATATGATGGATAAATTTAGCGAGTCCCAAGAGGACATGAAAAAGGACCAACTAGAGACACTGACTGAAATAAAAAATATGAGAATTTTTTCAAAGTGACTCAATATCATCATCAACAAATGTGTTGATACAAGAACTATCCTAGATATGGAATATGTTTTGTAGCACTTTCCCTCAAAGAAATTACAGTCTAGTTACAGAGACAGACTATATACCCAGACTCATTCATAAAAGAGGTAGCAATCAAGTAAAAGTGACACTCTATCACACCTCTGCTGCTGCCACTGCTGACAGCACAATCCCTAGCTGGTCCTGGTTACCTGAGCCTTGGTCATCCCTGGTGGCTGGGCAGCCACCATTCAAGGCTTGCCTGTGCCTCAGGCCAGCTCTGAGCTCCTGGGAGACTGAGGGGGGAGGGACTCCAGAGGCAGGCGAGCCTGTCACCCTGGCAGGGCTGAGGGGACTGGGCACCACCATCTTGTGGCTGTAGACACCACCATCTTTGAGGGCGGCACAGTCAATTAACATATTTCTTCCTTATTGGCTGTGGGTATCACCATCTTTGAGATGGTGTGAGGGCCAATTAGCATATTTCCTCTTTATTAAATAGGATAACTAAAATTAGAGACATATTAATTCTTCAATGAAATTTACGGCTACCTTTGCTTTAGTAGCAAAGTCAAAAGGCCAACAATTGAAAAAATAGTGCTTTAGGCTATTTATGAAAGTTAATGCAAAATATATTACTTTAGTGACATTGTGCAATATTTCAATAGTCTTTCACTGTCACAGCTAAGCTTTATTAGTGAGATGATAATAAAAGCCTTTGATTTTCAATTTTTTGTTTTTTTAAATCCCAAAATGAAACAAAAGTTCTTAGAGCTCCCACCCAAAATATTCTATCATTTGTACTTCAGTCACAGTTTATTTGTCTTTAAAGTCCATATTCTTTCCACTTTATCATATTAAATTAATCTGGTTACTACACATATATTTACATTTATATACACCACACACACACACACACACACACACACACACACACTTCACACACACACACACACACTTACATACACTTATACACACATGAGGGTTATTTTTTTTCAGGTTTGGGGAACATTTTAGGCACCAGAGATTTCTCTTGGTGCATCAATACTATGTTGACAATTATGTACTGAAGATTGCTGTTTAATTGTCTTGTTGCATTTTTGGATTTCTAGTCATAAATAATATTTATTCATTGACTCATACATTGTTTTAGGTGCCAAGAATAAATAAAATAGTCTCTAAATTCTAGGACTTACTCCCCAATGGGGAAAATAAATATATAAATAAATAGATACTGTGGGTAAATAAAATGAAAGTAATTTTCAGGCTTAATGAAGAAATAATGGGGGACAACAGATTGTTGTTATATGGGAGTTATAGTAAACTGGAGTCTCAGCTTTCTCAAATCTTTTTTTGTGTGTTTGTTGTTGAGATAAGACATAAGGTCCTTCTCATAACCACAGTTGATAAAGGTCTTGGATGGTGTCCAGAATGGGCCTCTCAAAGGATAATTTAATTATTTCTGTTATGCCTTCCTTTAGGATATATATAATTCTGTCATACACCTTGAAATATTTTGATCTTCATTCTTTGTGTAGCTAAAGCCTAACACAGATTCAGACTTAAATAGACATCAGATGAATATTTGTGGAGTAAGTAAAATAAATATGCAGTACTTTATAGTTTATAAATATCTTAATAAAACACACATGTATATATACATGTATATATAAAATATAAAATGATTGTGAGAAAGAATCCATATAATATTTAATCTGAACTACTAATTTTTTTATTCTAACAGTGATAATTATAAAGTAGTTTAAGGACTAATAATTTTATTCCATATATTAAGAAACTAATGCTCAGAGAGATTATTTTTAGGGTAAGTTCAGGTACAAACTTGATACAAGGTTATTGATTTCTAAATCAATGTTCTTCCATTTTACTGCACTAGTAAATGCACTAACACAGAAAATAAAAATAATAACACCTATTTGCTTCTTTCCCCCAAGGTTCTCAGCATTCCTTGATAATTGCATCTATGGTCAGAGAAAAGAAAGCTCTTAAATTGACAGGATTTTGTCTAATTTATTCTCCAGCCAGTGACTGAGCTTTCCTTCATTGTGATCAAAAGATCATATTGGCTATGCCAACCTATTAGTTTCTAGAGAAGCTGTGAGTTTAATTTCTGTGCTTCAAAGGGTAAAAAAACATAATTTCTGTTTTGAGATGGTATATAAAAAAAAGATTGTGCATGTAGGAGGTTCAACCAGCACATAATTCTAACATACTTTTAAGTCTATCTTAAAATAGACATCTGTCTGCTTCCTCTGGATCTTTTATAAATTTCTAATGTCAACACTGAGGATATGTCATTTAGCTGAAAGTTTTAAAAGCAGTACAGTTTATAAATTAAGAATTAGTATGAACAAGACCTCATGTAGATTAATGCAATGTTAATGTTTAAGCACTTATATATTTCAGCCTCATATTAGTCTTGGGAGGTCCTATGTGTAAAATATGTTTGATGTACTACCATCATTTAATTTTATTATTTAGAGTAGATGATGATAGCAATCAAGCATTTTCAGATGGTATTTCTGGTATAAATATATAGGATAAGGTTAATTAATAATAAATTCCATTAGAAATAACAATGATAACTCTAAAATTATGGGAAAGATTTACAGAGTTGAAAATTTAGGACAAACATGCTATGAAACATACACATATATATTTAAATAAAACTAAAATTATGCCTTTTGAGTCTTTTTTTCAAATCCTCTATCATACTTATATTCATTAGACTATTACTTTCTTATTATATAGGTACTTTAGAATAGGCAGACTTAAGATAGATTTTCCCTTTTCAAATATTATTATTAATGATCAAACACTGAATTGTATTTTTAAATAGCCTAATTTGGTTATAATGGCAAAAATGTTGTTTTCTAATTTAAGTATTTACATTATTATGTTCTCTCCATTCTTAAACTATAGTACTCTTTGGAAGCCTCCTGTTGGGAGTTGGGATTTATTGATAGATCGTGAACAATACCTAGTAACTTTTAGAGCTGATTGCTCCCATGATGCAATTCTTTCTATCATGAACATTCACTACGACACTAGTCTCTACCTTGAATATTTATTCCAAGGTGAGAACCGTTGATTAATAAATTTAAAAAACACAATTGTTGAGTAACTTAAATATAATAACAGTGTTCTATTAATTGTGAGAATATAAAATAAATAGCCTGTACTATCTTCTCAAGAAAATTATTACACTTATATTAGAGAATGTCTTTAGTTCAACTATTGCATATGAAAATTCATGGCAAATAAATTAAGGAGTTATAAATAGAAGAAGAGGAATACATAAAAAATACTGAATGTAGGATTGAGAGAGGTGTAATGCATTGATTTTCAGTATTGTCCCTTTATCCAGACCACATCAGTTTAAATTCTAAGTCAATCAGCTAGAAGTTGAGTGACTTTGGGCAAGTTACTTGAACTTTATATCAGGCATTTATTACATATTACTTTTTAAAAGTTATTAAAATAATGATAGTATTATATATGTACTTCAAAAATTGTTAGAATTAAATAAGTTAAAATATGCAAGATTGCCTTGAACATATATAAGTATCAGCTATTATTAGTAGTAGCATTATACTAAAACATTATACTGAAGAATAAATAAGACAATGCATATGAAGTGCTTAGCTGAGTACCTGTTTTGTAGTAAATAGTTGAAAATGTTACCTTTCATCATCATTATCCTTTGCGCTGGGTTACCATGCTATGTTTTGAGGTAAGTAAAACCAAATCATACCAAACCAAACAAAAAATAAAAATGCACAAGGTAAACAGTGACTAATATATCTGTACATCATTACATCTAATTGAAAGACATATCATATTATGTTGTGATGTATTTAATGGAGAAGGTTTTGAAGACATATGGCAAAGGTAATGATCTAGGATATTTAATACTTGAGTAAATCACTGGATGGTACACACAAAACAAGAATAAATAAAAACTATCACACATGCCGAGACCGGTTTGGCTCAGTAGATAGAGCATTGGCTTGCAGACTGAAAGGTCACAGGTTCGATTCCAGTTGGGGGCATGTACCTTGCTTTCAGGCACATCTCCACTGTGGGGTGTGCAGGAGGCAGTTGATCAATGTCCCTCTCTCATCGATGTTTCTGACTTTCTATCTCTCTACCTTCCTTTCTGTAAAAAATCAATTATATATATAAAACTATCACACATGATATTACTGTGTCCTGACTGTAAAAAAGGATCAATTCCAGTAGTAAACCTCAATTAGTTACTAAATAATTGGCAGAAAAACTACATTTATTCCCAGAAAAATGGCTGAGAGTTATAATAGTAGAATGAGTGCAAGAAATTCCAGAGACCATAGAACATCCTCTCATCAAAATAGCATAGTGATAATTATAAATGAGATAACATAGATTGTCTCTTCAATAAATGATGTTGAGAAAGTTGGACAGATACATGCAAAAAAATAAAACTAGACCACCAACTTACACCATACACAAAAATGAACTCAAAATGGATAAAAAATTTAAATGTAAGTCATAAAATCATAAATATCTTTGAAGAAACAATAGGCTGCAAAATCTCAGACATGTCTCTTGGCAATATGTTTACTAATACATCTCCTAGGACAAAGGAAACTAAGGAGAAGATAAACAAATGGGATTAAACAAAACAAAAAGTTCTTAACAGCAAAAGAAACCACCAGCACAATGAAAAGGAATCCCACTGCATGAGAGAATGTATCTGCCTATGATACATCTGATAAAGGGTTAATATCCAAAATATATAAATTCATACAACTTAATGAAAGGAAGGCAAAAAAATCCAATAAAAATGGGTAAAATAATTAAATAGACACTTCTCTAAAGTGGATATACAGATGGGCAACAGACATATGAAATGAATGCTCAAAATCACTAATCATCCCAGAGATGCAAATCAAAAAGACAAGGAGATACCATTTCACACCTGTCAGAATGGCTACCATTAACAAATCAACAAATGGCAAGTGCTGGCAAAGATGTGGAGTAAAGGGAACCCTAGTACACTGCTGGTTGGAATGCAGACTTGTGCAGCCATGATGGAAAACAGAATACAGTTTACTCAGAAAAATGAACATGGAAATGCCATTTGACCCAGTGATCCCATTTCTAGGAATATATCCTAAGAAACACCAATTAGAAAGAATATATGCACCTCTATTTTTATAGTAGCACAATTTACAATATCTGAGATCTTCAGTAGAAGAGTGAATAAAAAAGCTATGGTACAATTATACCATGTAATGCTATGCAGCAGTAAAAAAAGAAGTATCTTTCATCTTTTGAGACAGCATGGAGGGCTCCTGGAGAGTATTACGCTAAGTGAAATAAGTCAGTCAGAGAAAGACAAGTATCACTTGATCTTACTCATATGTGGAACCGAATGAACAAAATAAACTGATGAACAAAGGAGATCCAGAGACAGAGAAGCATGGAACAGACTATGTAATCTCAGAGGGAAGGCAGGGGATATTGTGTGGGTGGGAAAAGAACAACCAAAGAAATTTTATGTACATATGTATAACCTATGGACATAGACAATAGGATGGTGAAGGCTTGAAGGAAGGCATGGGGAGGGGGTAAAAGAGGTTAATGGGGGGGAAAAAGAGACTATATTATACTTTCAATAATACTAGTAAATATTTAAGAGAATACAAAGGGGAGAAAAAGAAAGAATAATAAATACTTCCATATTCCAAGTAAGATTCCAAATAATAATAAATGAATTCCATACTCCAAGTAGGTATTTGCATCCCTATCAAAGACTTGAAAGAGCTGAGACTGGCTTGGCTCAGTGGATAGAGCGTCGGCTTGCGGACTGAAGGGTCCTGGGTTTGATTCTGGTCAAGGGCATGTACCTTGTTGCGGGCATATCTCCAGTGTGGGGCGTGCAGGAGGCGGCTGATTGATGTCTCTCTATCAATGTTTCTGGCTTTCTATCTCTCTCCCTTCCTCTCTGTAAGAAATCAATAAAATATATTTAAAAAAAAAAGACTTGAAAGGTGCATTTTTGTTACTTGCATATTTATCTTGCCTGAGAAGTCAAATAAATTTTGGCAAATGACCATGGATTATCATAAACATAACCACTAGCAATTCTAATTTCATTTGCTGTTCTAGATGTGCTTTCTTTACTGGAGCAAATTAGTACAGTATCTGGTAACTGGTATGCAATTTTGAACTGATGAATGCTTTATTTTCTATACCTGATTTAAACTACTAGAAGTGTTTTACTTTCATGTGGCAGAAAGAGCAGTACCAGTAAATATTCTAATTTCAACACTATGTCAACTTTCCATGTTTTCTGTCAAGAATTTTGTTTATCCTGCAGGGATTTTGTTTATCCTGCTATTTCATATAACATTCATGCTGACCTACTATTATTGTGATAGTACATTTATTAAATTTGTGAGCAGGATCTAATAATCAGTGTACAGTCCCTAGGCCTGGCCTGTGATCAGGGCCATTTTCCCCAGCTGCCCACAGCTGACCCTGGCCCCTGCCACCACCCGCCCCAGTTACCGTTAGCCATTAGGTAATTGGTGCCTGACAGCCAGGGAAAGGGATCAAGAGGTGGTCAGTGTGCCTCATAGTGACTGGTCCAGCAATCATTCTTGTTGTTCTGTGTAAGGGTCAATTTGCATATTCCTCTTTATTATATGAATAGAGGCCTAGTGCACAGGTGGGAGCCCTGGATCAGGGTGAGGGGTCTCTGCTGAGGGGCAGGGATGACCTGGGCAAGGGGCCAAGGGCAGTTTGCAGGCTGGCCACGCCCCCAGCTTTGTCAGGAAGGACTTCCAGAATGACATCCAAAAGATGTCTGGTCTTACTGGTCTAATTAGCACATTACCCTTTTATTAGTATAGATAAACTTACATGTCAGGAACAGTTCTAGCAATCCTGGTAACTACAATCCTATTCTATTACAACTATTTTATAGGGGAAGGCTCTGTGACATAGAAAGGTCACTGATTATGATCAAGGTCACAAAGCCAGAAAATTTTAGATGTGGCAACCCAGCCAATGTGACCTCAGAGGTTGCACTCTTACAAGTAAGTACTATAAAGTTTGAGAATACTTGTGATATGACTCATCTATACTAATAAAAGGGTAATATGCTAATTAGACTGGGAGACCTTCTGGACATCCTTCCAGACAAAACCATGGTGCCAGGGCTGAAGCAGAGGCAGTTAGGGGCAATCAGGCCAAGAGGGGAGGGCAGTAGGGGGTGATCAGGCTGGCAGGGGTAGGTGCCAGTTGGGGGTGAGCAGGCCAGCAGGGGGGGCAATTGGGGGTGATCAGGCCAGCAGGGGGGACAGGCTGGTGAGGGAGGGTTGGGGGCAAGCGGGCTGGCAGGGTGGGAAGTTGGGGGAAATCAGTCTAGCAAGGGGGGCAATTGGGGACAAGAAGGCCAATGGGGAGAACAGTAGGGGGGCAAACAGGTTGGCAGGCAGAGTAGTTAGGGACAATCAGGCAGGCAGGTGAGTGATTAGGAGCCAGCAGTCCTGGATTGTGAGAGGGATGTCCAAATGCCACAGTTTAGATATTACCCTAGGGATCCCAGATTGGAGAGGGTGCAGGCCAGGCTGAGGGACTAACCCCTCAACCCCCGTGAACAAATTTTGTGCATCAGTCCACTAGTTACTTATAAAAATCTAAGTCTTGGATATAATTTGTAGAATCAGATTACAGTTTTTGTTTATTTTTAATAAGTAAAAATAATTAGCTTATATTTAAATATGTGATCTTTGCATCAACTTGTTTCTTTTTTAAAAAGTATGTTTTTATTGATTTCAGAGAGGAAGGGAAAGGGAGAGAGAGATAGAAATATCAATGATGAGAGATAATCATTGATAGGCTGCCTTTTGCAAACCCTTGACTGGGGATACAGCCTACAACCTGGGTATGTGCCTGACTGAGAATCAAACTGTGACCGCCTGGTTCATGGGTTGATGCTCAACTACTGAGTCTCACCATTGGGCTAGCTTGTTTCTTTAACTCCAGAAAAAATTAAAAGTAAATATGAAGTATTATCATATCTTCTTTTGCAACAGTCACAATGGTTGCTTCTCTTTAAAAATTTTCTTTCTTTTTAAAAATAAGTTTTTTGAGGCATAAACTACAAAAAATATTTACCAATTTTAATTTTCCAATTTGATGAGTATGATAAAAATATGTATAACCATATCTAATTTATAAAATATTTCTGCTACCTTAAAAATTTAATTCATGCCCAATAGCACTCAGTCATATCCTAATCCCTCTCCTCCAACAGCCAGTGATACGTTTGTCTACATAGTTGTTCTTTTTCTAGCATTTCATATAAATAGAATTATACAGTATGTCATTCTTTGTGTCTGGCTTCTCTTACTTAGCATAATATTGGATATTTATCTGTGCTGTTCTGTGGACATCAGTAGTTTGTTTCTTTTTATTGATGAGTAGAATTCCATCATAAAAGTTTACCACAATTTATTTACTTACAAGTTGATGGATACTTGGGTTGTTTCTAATATTAGGTTATTATGAATATATTCTTTGAAACTTTGAATACAAGTTAGTCTTTTTATTTTTTTTAAGTTCATTATTTATTTTGAAAAGCATAGAGAATATAAAATGCCTGGAGTTGTGATTGGGTTGATTTCTTTCCAATATTGCCTTCTTTAGATTACATTAATACTTTATTTTAGATTATGGTGTTTGATTTCATGACCAATTATTTTAACACTTTGTTTTCTATACCTCACATTGATACTGCATGCACCTGGACCTTTACAATTCCCAGCAACTGCCAGTAGCCACAGGGGCTTGTGCAAGGAAGGGACCTTTTAGGTTTATCTGACCCTGACTATGGGGGAAATCTACTTAAAGGTTTTTGTTCTCTTTCTCTTCCTTAGGGCTAAAAAAGAAACCTATGAACTCTTTAACAAGTACTAAAAGACTCTTGGACAAGGATGATAGCCCTTTCATTTAACTTTCCCTCCAGTTAATTGCCAAGTTGGTATGAGGCAATGGCATTCAAAGGGTTCCTCCTACAAGTAGTTTCCCGTGCCTAGGAATTTAAATAAAATTTCTCAGGAAATAGGCCTGGAGATGTCTTTAAATAGCCACCTACTTTCTACCTCAGGGTGATTTTTATTTTGTTTTGTTTTCCTGATGCCCATCTCCTCTTCTTCTCCCTCAATGCTAAAGCATCCTTCATTTTTTGAGTCTCTTTGACTTTACTGTGTAAATCAGTAGTTCTCAAATATGGCTGCAAATCAACCGGTAAGCTTTTAGAACTTCTAGAGTGAGGTTACACTCCCAAGCATTATAATTTAATAGTCTGGGTGGTTTCCCTGGGTAGCCAGTTGAGGATCATTGTCTAAAATCCCAATGGGCCTTAGTTTTTAAAAATTCACCTGCATTAAAAATTTTTTTATTTATTAACTTGTGTGTGTGTGTGTGTGTGTGTGTGTGTGTGAGAGAGAGAGAGAGAGATTTGTTTCTCTACTTATTTATGCATTCATTTGTTACTTGTGTCTGGCCTGACTAGAGGTTGAACTCACAACCTTGGTGCAAAAGAATGATACTCTAACCAACTGAGCTACATAGACAGGGCCTTACCTGCAGTTTTTTTTTTTAAGGGGATAGAGATGGCTGAAGACCCAGAGATGAATATCCATATAACTCCACTAATTTATGCACTTTTAAAAAAGGCTACTGGATTATTTGCACATAGTTGAAGGTAATTGAAATCTTAATGATTCTTAAAATCAGTTCGGATATTGTATATATCCTAACTATTGATAAGGGGCAGAATTTAAAGATTATTTTAATTCCGATGTCTAAATTTACTATCTTTTCCATTTTCATTTAAACTTAGATGGCTGAGTTTATCAAGCTAGAGTAACTTTAAAAAAAAAAATTACTCAAAACTTTATCTTTTATAATTATCTTATTTGGGGAGTCCCTGGCTGGTAATAGATGGATATGGGATAGGGTAAACCTGGAAGTGAGGGCTGGGAGATGGGCTGTAGAGGAAAATGGCTAGAGAATGGAAAAGTTGGTGTGTGCTGCTGAGTCTGAAAGCCAAGGTAGACATTGAGGTTAACTGGAGAGACGAAGCAGGGCTTTGAGGTCTACCGAGAGAATGGCAGCATATAGAGTTACCTTCTGGCATAAATTTGACATTATAGTGATGGAACCAAGACAAAAAGATATCTTGGGAGGTATTCCCAACAGCTACAGAACAAATGACAAGTGATACTGAATTCAGCGCTGTAGATTTTTAATCCTCACCTGAGAAGATTTTTTTTCCATTGCTATTTCAGAGAGATTGCAGAGAGGAAAGGGGAGGGGGGAAAGAGATACAGTGATAGCTCGAGATACGAGTTTAATTCATTCCGTAACCACTCATCTATCAAGTTGCTCATATCTCAAAGCAAATTTCCCCATTGAAATCAATTGAAATGCTGTTAATCCGTTCCAGGCCGAAAATGCCACACCAGTTGTTCTTA
>PVJN01000408.1:36119-210185 GCA_004026805.1 Lasiurus borealis
AAAAATGTATTTATAAATGACAAATATTGTATAAAAACATAATAAAAGAGAATGTAAAGGAATAAACTGGTTTTATAAAGTGTATTTACCTACTCATTACACTCTTAATGCTACACTTTATCCCTAAACTGAATGTAACTTAACTAATCTTCACTGAACTTAATTGCTACTGGTCTTTGCATTTTTGGCCGATTTCAAACAAACAAACAAACAAACAAAAAAAACAAACAAACACGTGTTCAAGGAGGTTTGCCTCTTCCTCCCTTTCAGAATGTTTCTGAAATGGGTGAGGCAATTTTTATTGAACAGCTCTGATGCAAGACCAGTAGCAACTTTTTTGGGGTGTTTCTTTTCCACGAAGTGTGACACCCTCTCCCACATTCCTAAGATCTCCTTTATCTCACTTGTAGAGATCTCCTCCACCTCTGGCTCCTCCTCGAAACCAATTTCTTGGAGAACCTCCACATGTTGCTGAGACTGCAACTCTTGTAACTCTTCTGTGGTGAGTTCCAGAGAGTGCTCCTCTACGAGCTCATTCACGTCTCTCTCATGCACCTCCAGATCCATGGATTTTCCCAGAGACACTATCTCCTCCTCCACTGGCACCTCTGGTTCAAATCCTTCCAAGGTCCTTTCAGCTATGGCCTCAGGCCACAGCTTCTTCCATGCAGAGGTCAAAGTCCTCCTTGTAACACCCAGCCAGGCCTGATCAATAATTCTGAGGCATATCACAATGTTCAAGTGGTTCTTCCAGAACTCTCGAAGGGTGAGGTTTGTGTTCTCTGTCACTTCAAAGCAGCGCCGGAACAGGTGCTTGATGTACAGCTTTTTAAAATTAGCAATCACCTCCTGATCCATGGGCTGCAGGATAGAAGTGGTGTTGGGAGGTAGGTAGACAACCTTTATAAACTTGAACTCTTCGAGGAGTTCATCTTCGAGGTTTGGTGGGTGAGCAGGATCATTGTCGAGTACGAGGAGGGCTTGCATGGTTAGGTTGTTATCATGCAGTTATTTCTTGACAGAAGGTCTGAAAAGCAGGTTTACCCACTCCACAAAGAACTGCCTGGTGACCCATGCCTTCGGGTTTGCCCTCCACATAACTTGCAATTTATCTTTTAAAATCTTATGTGACTTAAAGACTCTGGGGTTTTCTGAATGGTATATGAGCAGAGGTTTGATCTTGCAGTCGCCACTTGCATTGGCGCACAGTGGGAGAGTTAGCCTATCCTTCATGCGTTTGTGGCCTGGCATCACCTTCTCCTCTGTCGTTATTTAAGTCCTATTCGGCATCTTCTTCCAGAAAAGCCCTGTCTCGTCACAGTTGAAGACTTCCTGCGGGATATATCCTTTGGTTTCTATCAGTTCAGAAAAAGTTTTGAGGTAATCCTCAGCTGCCTTCACATCCGAACTTGCTGCCTCACCATGCCTGACAATGGAGTGAATGCCGGACCTTTTCCTGAAGTTATCAAACCAGCCTCTACTGGCTTTAAATGAGTCTTTCAATGCTTCTTCCGTGGAAGTGCTCGGGGGTCTGCTCCAGCAAATCACTGTAAATCGTTCAGGCCTTCTCGCATATGATGTTCTGTGTTAATGTATCTCCTTTAAGCTGCTTCTCCATCACTCACACCATCAGTAGATTCTCCATCTTTTCATGGAGAGAGCTACGGAGCTTAGAAATTATTGTAACACCCTTAGCTGGCGTTATACCTTTTATCGACTCCTTCTGTTTAAGCACAGTGCATATCGTAGAAGTACTACACCCGTATTGCCTCGCCAAGTCAGCCACTTGCACACCTTGCTCATATTTTTCTATGATTTCACGCTTTAATTCAATAGACATCATCTTCTTCTGAGCACTGACCTTTCCACTCGCTTTCTTTGGACCCATGGTTATAAAAAGAAATGTGATAATGTATGTAAATGCACAAAAGATGCTTAGACAAGGAGGTAAACAAGCACACTGACTGAGGCGTGGGAAACTATGAGATGCTGGAGTCTAGGTAAACTGGTGGGTGGTGTGCAGCCGGCCGATCCCCGAGATTACTCATATCTCAAATGTTGCTCGTATTTCAAAGCAAAACATCGCTCGCTTGACAGTTCATATCTCGAAAATCGTGTATGTTAGGGCACTCATATCTCGAGGTACCACTGTAGAGAGATACAGATATAGATGAGAAAGAGAGATAGATAGATAGATAGATAGAGAGAGAGAGAGAGGTTAGAGAGCCAAATAGACTGGGAGTGAACCAGAAACCCAGGTACATGCCCTAGACAAAGAATTGACCTAACACCCTTTGATGTTCTGGCCAAGTCTCTAACCACTGGAAAATATTGGCCAGGGCTGAACTAGGTGTTTGTCTGAGACTTATTGATTTGTTTATGTACAACCAGAGAGCATAACTAAAGCAGAATTCTGTAGGGACTGAAATTGCACAAAAAGAACCACACTTTTTTTTTGTGAATCATGCAATCAATTTAGGATATCATGACCAGCGTTTATTTACTTATTTATTTATTTATTTATTTATTATGTGAACAATAAAGATTTATTTTAAAAAAGTGAAAATAAAAATACAGACTAAAAACAAGTTAACATTGTATCCTGAAGCTTTCCAAATTCTTTGTTCTTTGACTGTAATTATATGGGCCATCATCAGTAATTCTTTATATATATTTTATTATCTTTTTCCCCCCTATTGCCCTTCACATCCCCCAGTACATGCCCTCATCCGTTCCCCCATCCTACTGCTTTCCCCCATTGCCCTGTATCCACTGGCTATGCCTACACATACATGCACACAAGTCCTTTGGTTGATCTCCTATAGGCCCCTCCTCCCCAACTTCCCCTGCCTTCCCATTGTAGTAGACAGTCATTTCATTGCTTCTTTGCCTCTGCATCTGCTTTTCCCCCTCCACCCCTGTTTCTTGTCTTTAAAAACAACTTGTCCCTATAGGCTAGAAATGAACCCACCAGAGCAAAAGAAAAATGATTGAGTCCCAATTTCAATGTCCGATAGCTTTGAGTTCCAGTTTCAGTGTCAGACAGTTCCTGTCATCAATGGTATCTAGATACTGGATAGATGGTGGTGATGCTGGTCTGACCCTCTCTGGTTTGGTCCTGGGCATCCTGTGGTGATGCTCAGCTGCTAACTACTCACATGGCAAGGCGTTGTCAGCGTTTTCCACCTCTGGACTGTTTCTCCTCTTGCCTTTGTGTTTGGTGCAGACCTGTCAGTTCCTCTCTGTTGCAGGAGTCCACTTGGTCTTGGAGTTGTTTTCTGAAAGTATATAAACATATTCTCAACCAGGAGTTAATACAGGAATCTTTTCTATAAAATTGAATTGGAGTCCTTTTTATTTTTGCCTACCTGCTTTTCCTTTGGCTTATTTTGACACCATGTGTGTTTTTCATGGGTGTCTTGCTGTTAGCATTACAAATGGAAATTAATTTTCTAAAGTGAAAATTTTCTAAATGTAATTTACTTACCAGATATTTTTCCTTACATGCTATTATCCTACTCCTCCCGCCTTTTTTTGATTGATGGAGAATTTGGTAAAAAGTTTTTTAATGCAATCTTGATATCTTTAAATTTTAACTTTTTGCACACAAATATGCCTGTTTTCTGTTCATTACATATTAAGCAATTTTACCATGAGATGAGCTATCAATAGAAATTTTAACTAATATTTTAGAAACAGCTTTTTGTCCAGTAAATTTAAATTTTCTTGGGTGTTCACTTATTTCACTTTGCCAATTTAAATTAATCTGTAAGCTTGATAACTCTTTTACATCAAATTTAATACTCTACCAATAATCTTAGATTACCCTGTATATATTAGTGGAGAGGTTTATTTGTACTGAGTTGGCACTGAGCATTCCTAGTGCTAGGATGAATTTAGATATAGTGCAGCTGCTGTTGGCATGTTTCTGTCTGTTACCTGGGTCCCGATCTGTGCTGAGCATGGGAAGCGAGGTAGCCATGGGGGCAGGAGACCGCCTTCAGAAGGGATGAAGGTTCAGACCACTTCAAGGTCGGTGGGGGGGTGAGGGTCTGTGCCCCACCTCTGTTGATCCCCAAGTTCTCTCCTCATGGCCCCTCTGTGACTGTGCCTGTCTTAGGTTGTTCCTTCCCTGAGGAATCTTACCCCTCTCTGACTAACCAGTCATCCTCAGGAGCCAAGCAGGGGGTTGTGAGGTTCAGTTCTGTCTCCAAGGTAGCCTATGCCCCCGTGGCCTCCATGCCCAGCACCTGCCTTGGGGATCCCCTCGCCTGCTGGCGGGGTCCCCGGCACTGTTCACTTACCTCGGGAAATTCAGGTTCCTTCTCCAGGGAGGGCCCAGCTCACACCATTTGGCAAGACAGATCCATTATACCAGCCACCTCAAGGCTTCAACCTCAGAATGAATAGAGAGCTCAGGCTACAGCTGAGGGCCATTGGATTATGAGAAAAGTGTCTCTCTTGGCAAAAGAGGAAAGAGGGCCAGTATAGAATGCTCAAATGCCTTCCCAGTGCCTTAATTCCTTCTGAAAGGAATTAATTCCTTTCATGTCCTCTTTTTAAATTGCTGCTAAACATTCAAAAAACTAGTTTGTATGTTTGTTTGGGGTAGTTATACAATATGCCGTTGTGAAATATCAAAAATTAGATGATATTATAGGGTAATATCATGTAAGGATATTCTTTGCTTTAGGCCATGGCAATTCAATTTCAAATGGGCTGACAATTTCTTTTGGTAACTTTATATAAACTATTTCTGGGAGGCAAAAGCAGAGATTACTTACCTTAGCTCAAGAGACCAAATATATTGACTTTAAATTACTATCCTTATGACATTTAAAGGAAACTTCTCTATTTCCTTCCAAAATGATTTTCATGTTACAGAATTTCATTTAAAAATCTTTGTCTCATGAAGTAATTTCTCTTAAGGTTATGGAGACCACTGTATGAAATCCCTCTCTTGCCACACCTTCTTCATTATCTGTGCCCAATGATTATGCTCAAACAGATGTGCCTCTGTTGATCTCTCCCCCTTATTCCCACCAACCCTCACCTTCCCCGAGGTTTGATGCTTTGATTGATGTTTCTCATTCTCTAGATCTGATCTTGATTATCAGCCTATGTCATTCATTATATTCCACAGATGAGTGAGATCATGTGATATTTGTCTTTCTCTGCCAGGCTCTATCCACTGAGCCAAACCGGTTTTGGCGTACCACAGTTTTTTAATCCAATCATCTGCTGATGGGCACTTACGCTGTTTTCAAATCTTAGCCTTCTGCTATGAACATAGGGATGTAATATCCTTTCTGATTGGAGTTTCTAGTTTCTTGGGGTATATTCCTAGAAGTGGGATCACTGGGTCAAATGGAAGTTCCATTTTTAGTTTTTTGAGGAGACTCTATACTGTTCTCCACAGTGGCTGCACCAGTCTGCATTCCCACCAACATTGCACAAGGGTTCCTTTTTTTCTGCATCCTTGCCAACACTTGCCTTTACTTGATTTGTTGATGATAGCCATTCTGACAGGTGTGAAATGGTACCACATTGTTGTTTTGATTTGCATCTCTCTGATGATTAGTGACTTTGAGCAAGTTTTCATGTGTCTCTTGGCCTTCCTTCTGTCTTCTTTTGAGAAGTGCCTGTTTAGATCAGTTGCCCATTTTTTGATTGGGTTGTTTATCTTCTTTTTGTGAAATTGTATGAGTTCCCTATAAATGTTGGAGAGATTAAACCCTTATCATTGATATCATTGGCAAATATGTTCTCCCATGCAGTAGGCTTTCTTGTTGTTTTGCTGATGGTTTCCTTTGCTGTGCAAAAGCTTATTATTTTGAAGTAGTCCCATTTGTTTATTTTTTCTTTAGTTTCCATTGCCCAAGGAGCTGTCTCAGTAAAGAAGTTCCTTCTGCATATGTCTGAGATTTTGTTGCCTGTGGATTCCTCTAGTATTTTAATGGTTTCCCGTCTTATGTTTAAGTCCTTTATCCATTTTGAGTTTATTTTTGGTGTAAGTTGGTGATCTAGTTTCATTTTTTTTACATGTTTCTGTCCAATTTTCCCAACACCATTTGTTGAAGAGACTGTCTTCACTCCACATTATGTTCATGCCTCATTTGTCAAATATGAATTGAGCATAGTGGTTTGGGTCAATTTCTGGGTTCTCTATCCTATCCCATTGATCTATGTGTCTGTTTTTGTGCCAGTACCAGGCAATTTTGAGAACAGTGGCTTTGTAATACAGCTTGAAATCTGGTATTGAGATCCCATCTACTTTGTTCTTCTTTCTAAGGATTGCTGCAGCTATTCGGTGTCTTTTTTTTTTTTTATTCCAGATGAATTTCTGGAAAGTTTGTTTTAGGTCTATGAAGGATGCCTTTGGTGTTTTCATGGGGATTGTGTTGAATTTATAAATTGCTTTGGTTAGAATGGACATTTTGATGATATTGATTCTCCCAGTCCATGAACATGGTATGTTCTTCCATCTGTTTAGGTCTTCTTCTATATCTTTTTTTAGAGTTATGTAGTTTTCTGCGCATAGGTCTTTTACTTACTTAGTTAAGTTTATTCCTAGATATTTTATTTTTATTGGTGTGATGGTAAATGGGATTGCTATTTTAGTGTCTCTTTCTGTAAGATACCTCGAGATATGAGTTTAATTCCTTCTGTAACCTTGAGGCATGGGAAACTATGAGATGCTCTAGTCGCAGTAAACTGGTGGGTTGTGTGCAGCCGGCCTATCCACACGATTACTCCTATCTCAAATGTTGCTTGTATTTCAAAGCAAAAATCGCTCACTCGGTGGCTTGTATCTCAAAAATCTTGTATGTTAGGGCACTCGTATCTCGAGGTACCACTGTATATAGAAATGCTAAAGATTTCTTGGTGTTAATTTTATATCCTGTTCATTGTTGAATTCATTTATTAAGTCTAATAATTTTTTAATGGAGTCTTTAGGGTTTTCTATGTACAGTATCATATCATCTGCAAATAAGGAATGTTTTACTTTTTCTTTTTCTATTTGGATGCCTTTCATTTCTTTTTCTTGTCTGGTAAAAATGGCTAATACTTCCAGCACTATGTTACATAGAAGTGGTGAGAGTGGGCATCCCTGTCTTGTTCCTGTTCTTAGGGAAAATGGTTTTAGTTTTTGCCCATTGAGTATGATGTTAGCTGTGGGTTTGTCATATATGGCTTTTATTATGTTAAGGTATAATCCTTCTATTCCCACTTTGTTGAGAGTTTTTATCAGGAAAGGGTGTTGCATTTTGTCAAATGCTTTTTCTGCATCAATTGATATGACTATGTGATTTTTATCTCCCAATTTGTTTATGTGATGTATCACATTTATTGATTTGCGGATATTGTACCATCCTTGCATTCCTGGGATAAATTCTACTTGGTCATGGTGTATGATCTTTCTGACGTACTGCTGGATTTGGTTTACTAGTATTTTGTTGAGGGTTTTGGCATCTATGTTCATGAGGGATATTGGTCTGAAATTCTCTTTCATTGTGTTATCTTTTTTTGGGTTTTGGTATTAGGATGATGCTGACTTCAAAGAAGGAGTTTGTAAATGTTCCTTCCTCTTGAATTTTCTGGAACATTCTGAGAAAAGTGGGTTTTACTACTTCTGTGAATGGTAAAATTCCCCTGTGAAGCCGTCTGGCACTGAGCTTTTGTTTGCTGGAAGCTTTTTAATGACTGCTTCAATTTCTTCCTTAGTTATCGGTGTGTTGAGATTTTTAGAATCTTCCTGTGTGAGTTTGGAAGGTTGTGTTGTTCTAGGAATGTGTCCATTTCCTCTAGGTTGTGAAATTTGCTAGAATAGAGTTGTTCATAATAGTTTTTAACAATCCTTTGTATTTCTGTGGGGTCTGTAGTTATTTCCCCTCTCTCATTTCTGATTTTGTTTATTTGGGTCCTTTCTCTTTGCTTCTTAATGAGTCTGACTAGAGGTTCATCAATCTTGTTTATTCTTTTGAAGAACCAGCTCTTTGTTTTGTTGATTTTTTGTATCATTTTTTTTTTTTTTTTTGGTCTCTATGTCATTCATTTCTGCTCTGATCTTTATTTCCTTCCTTCTGCTCACAGTGGGCTTTTCTTGTTGCTCTCTTTCTAATTCTTTGAGTTGTTGAGTTAGGTGATTCATTACCACTTTTTCTTGTTTTTTGAGGTAGGCCTGCCTGTAGAGCTATAAACTTCCTTCTTAGCACTGCTTTCATTGTGTCCCATAGCATTTGTGTTCTTGTGTTTTTATTGTCATTAGTCTCCAGAAAATTTTTAATTTCTTCTTTTATCTGGTTTATAACCCAATAATTGTTTAATAACATGCTATTCAACTTCTAAGTGTTTGAATTTATTGGAATGTTTTTATTGTAGTTTATTTCTAATCTTATGCCATTGTGGTCTGAGAGAATGCTTGATATGATTTCACAATCTGTTTGAATTTGGGGAGACTTTCCTTATGACCCAATACGTGGTCTATTTTTGAAAATGTCCTGTGTGCACTTGAGAAGAATGTGTATTCTGTAGCTTTGGGGTGAAATGCTCTGAAGATGTCAATTAGGTCCATCTGATCTAGTGAGTTATTTAGAATTGCTGTTTATTTGCTGGTTTTTTGTCTAGAGGATTTGTCCAGAGATGTCAGTGGTGTATTAAAATCCCCTACTATGATTGTATTGCTGTCGATCTCTCCCTTGATATCCTCCAGGAGATTTTTTTTTTACATATATATTTAGGGGCTCCTGTATTAGGTGCGTATATGTTTATCAGAGTTATATCTTCTTGATGAATTGCTCCTTTTAATATTATGTAGTGGCCTTCCTTATCTCTTGTTATAGTTTTACTTTGACGTCTATTTTTATCAGATACAAGTATCTCTACTCCAGCTTTTTTCTCATTTCTATTTGCCTGAAAAATGTTTTTCCATCCCTTCACTCTCAGTCTGTGTGAATCCTTTTCTCTGAGGTGGGTCTCTTGTAGACAGAAAATGTATGGGTCCTGTTTTCTTAACCATTCAGCTACCCTATGTCTTTTGATTGGTGCATTTAACCCATTTATGTTTAATGATATTATTGACAAGTTCATGTTGTTCTCATATTTTTCCTTAGTGTTTGTGTGTGTTTTTTTTTTCTTTTCTCTTTCTTCTTTTTACAGTACTCCCTTTAGCATTTCTTGAATTATTGGTTTGGTAGTGATAAACTCTCTTAGTCCTTCTTGTCTGTAAAGCTCCTGATTCCACCTTCAATTTTGAATGATAACCTTGATGGATATAGTATTCTTGGGTTCAAACCCTTGTTTTGCATCACTTTATATATTTCATTTAATTCCCTTTTGGTCTGGTGTGTTTCTGTTGAGAAATCAGTTGCTATTCTAATAGGAGATCCCTTGAAGGTAACTTTCTGTCTCTCTCGGGCTGCCTTTAAGATTCTTACTTTGTCATTAGTGTTTGCCAATTTAATTATGATGTGTCTTGGTGTCAGTTTTTTTGGGTTCAGCTTGTTTGGGACTCTGTGTACTTCTTGGACTTTCATAGTTTTTTCCTTGCCAACATCAGGGAAATTTTCTGTCATTATTTCTTCAAATAGGTTTTATATTCCTTCCTTTTCTTCCACTCCTTCTGGTATCCCAATTAAGCAAATGTTGTTTCATTTTGTGTTGTCCCAAAGCTCCCTTAGGCTCTCTTCTTATTTTTTAACTCTTTTTTCAAGTTGTTACTGTGTTTGTGTATTTTTTCCTACCTTGTCTTCTAATTTGCTGATGCGGTCCTCAGCCTCTTCTAGTCTACTGGTTAGGCCTTCCATTGTGTTCCTTATTGCAGCTATGTCGTTCTTCATCTTCTCTAGGTTTTGTTTCATGTTGGTGGCATTCTCATTCATCTCCTTATAGTTCTCATTGAGTTGTGTGATATTGTCATTGAGTTGTGTGTATTTGTCTTCCATCCATTTCAACATCCTTAAAACCATTACTCTGAACTCTTTCTCTGAATGGCTGGTCACTTCAATTTCATGTAATTCCCTTTCTGGTGATTCCTCTTTTTCTTTTCTTTGGGGATTGCTTTTTTGTCTTCCCATGTTTTCTTGCAATGTTTTAATTGTAGATCCAATTGTTTTACTACCCAAGGTTTTTTTGTTTTGTTTTGTTTTGTTTTGTTTTGGAGGAGTGTGGGGCTACTAGTATATTCTTTCAGTTCTCCTATGTTTAGTTAATTTATTATAGTTCCCTACTTGAGCTATTTGGATTCTCTTGATGTAGATCTGCGATCTTGAGCAGCACAACTGTGGTGTCTAGAAGTCAGATGCCGTGGAGGGGAGTGTCCCTATTTTTGCTGTTTTGCACCCTTAATTGAGATCATGCGTGCCCAGCGGGGATACACAGTTGCACCAAGGACCCATCTGTCAGCGTGATGTGTTTCAGGGGCCACACCCTGAAGAGGCATGGCTGTGGTGTCCAGAGTTAAAAAATCATATCCATGGGGGCTCCCAGTGCTCCCAGGCACTGTTTAAGGGGTGGACCACCAGAAACGTACTGCTGAAAACCCACCTTGGGTGGTGGCCTCGAGGGTACACCGCAAATGCCGGTGACTAGAGAGCTCCACAAACCAGATAGGAGGATATGCCACAGAGAGGGCGACCAGAATACACAAACACAGGGTCTAGGGTGTCCGTCAACTGGTACAAAGGCCCGCTGCAGACGTGCGCAGAAACGCGTTTACTCGGGAGTTTGGCGGGCGGGGACTAGCTCCTGACACGCAAACACAGGGACTAGGGTGTCCAGAAACTGGTATGAAGGCCCGCTGCACAGGGTGTGCGAGGTGACAGGCAAGATGGAAAGCCGGGACCCCTGTGTGGCCGCTGCTGCAGTTGTCCCAATGTCGCTGGGGAAGGGGAGATTGCACTCACTGCTTTGGAGGTGGAGGTCCCCAGGTCCTCGGGAATGCAGGGTCCATGGGGATGCAGGGTCCTCGGGTCTGCGGGACTCTGGCTGGAGTGGCTGTTGGGTCGCAGAGCAACTCCAATGCCTGTCTGGCTGGAGGTGTTGGTGAGTTCCCAAAGAAAGGCCCTGTTTCCCTTTGAGATGGCATGGGCTCCGCGCCCTAGTTCCACAGTCCGGGAGTGAAAGCCGTGAGGGCAGTCTCTCTCCATCCGAGAGAGCCTGGACTGCCAGCTCCCACTGCTCCCGAGAGATTCAACTGTCCCTCACTCACTCACACACCCACCACACACACCCACGCTCTCTCTTTTTGTCCCCTCACTCACTTCCTCTCCCTCACCTCCGTCCTGCCAGCCACCATCATCCTGGGGTCCTCCCTCCATGACCAGCATTTAAAATAAATGAAATTGAATAGAATTGGTAGAAAATGTTTTGGGGTAATTGTTGCCTCACAGAACTTAAGTGGATGAACCTAGCCTGTTGATTCATGATGAATTACCAAGTAAGCATAGTTAGTATAGAAGGGACATATAACAAAGGGATCTCTGATAATGTTTTATACTTTTAGTTCTTAAATATATAAACAAAACCTAAGAGTTGTGGGTAGGGAAGCATAAGGCTAGGAAATTATTTCAAGTGTCTCATCTGGAGTCAGGAAGAAAATAGAAGTGTACTATTTTAAAACTTTTATGTGGGTAGTAGTGTGGAAATACAGAGTGGGAATAGGGTGTTTTAGGAGAGAATGCAGTGCATCTTAGTTGGAGAAAGAGTTTTCCTATTTTTAAATATTAGTGAAGAATGGAGTTTGGTCATGAAAACAGGAAGAGTGAAGGTAGCCATTAATGGGAGGAAAAGTGTACTAGGACTTACACATTCCCAAGAGGAAAAGGAATATTACATAGTAACTTGATCAAACCAGAAAAAAATAAGAAAATAAGTAAAAACAATGTAAAATCACTAATCAACATGTACTAAAATGAAAAGTAAAATAGTTTATATCATTATAACAAATTAACATTTGTTACAAATTATAACAAATCAATATAACAAATCCAATTCTTCCACTGAAAGAAAAATTTAGGATAGATTAAACAAACTCTCAAAACCTAGTTAAATAAAGCTTATAAAATTAAAGCTTATAAAAAGCAAGTAATAAATTATGTTAATGTCAATGTGTATCAAAATATGTTGCATGTTGAAAATATTGAAAGTCACTGCTTTAAGTTGTATAATTCTAACAGAGAGCTACCCACTTAGTTATTTGATGGGTTGCTTTATTTATTCTCTTTTTGTTTGTTTTTTAATTCTCACTTCAGATTATTTCTTCCACTGATTTTTTTTTTTAGAGGGAGGAAAAGGAAGGAGGAAGAGAAAAAGTGAGAGGGGGAAAGAAACATCAATGTGAGAGATACACATTGCCTGCCAATCATGCCTGAACAGTGGCAGGAGACTAAACTGCAAACCAGGTACATGGCCTTGACCAGGAATTGAACCTGAGACCTTTTAAAGCTCAGGCTGACACACTCTAACCACTTATTCTTTCATTTGCTCAATAAATATTTACTAAGTCCTTAACATTCTTCAAGTATTGGGAGAAATGTTTTAACAAGAATAGGAAAATAGCTAATTTCATGGAGCTTACATTCTAATTGGGGAGAAAAACAATAATCAAGTTTAGCAAGCCAAAAATAATTTCATATTTTGATATAAGCTATATGGGTAAGAATTAGGAAGGTTGCTATAGAATAACAGGAGGTAACATGATATAGAAGGTGTGATCACAAAAGATGAGTGAGGAAGGAACATTTAGTTGAGTTCCCTTCGACTTCTGTTCAGGATTTCACATCTTTTAAATTTTGTAGCTTGTTTTTATGTTTGTTTTTTTTAAATATATTTTACTGATTTTTTACAGAGAGGAAGGGAGGAGGATAGAGAGTTAGAAACATCGATGAGAGAGAAACATCGATTAGCTGCCTCCTGTACTCCCCCTACTGGGAATGTGCCCACAACCAAGGTATATGCCCTTGACGGGAATTGAACTTGGAACCCTTCATTCCATAGGCCTACGCTCTATCCACAAACTGGTTTTGGCTATAGCCTGTTTCTTATTTCTGTCAAATACCTCTCATAAAATGAAGAAAGTTACTTCATTTTCTTCCATAAAATGAGAGTCTAATTTTTGCAGACTTATAATGGGCTCATCCACTTAATTATAATATTTTGAATCAAATCAGACCTATTTGCATTTAAGTTTAGAAATACATCTGAGCCGAAACCGGTTGGCTCAGTGGATGGAGCATCTGCCTGGGGACTGAAGGGTCCCAGGTTCAATTCCTGTCAGGGGCATGTACATTGGTTATGGGCACATCCCCTGTGGGGGGCGTGCAGGAGGTGGCTGATCGATGTCTCTCTCTCATCGATGTTTCTGGCTTTCTATCCCTTTCCCTTTCTCTCTGTGAAAAATCAATAAAATATATTTAAAAAAAAAGAAAAAGAAATACATCTGAAAGTAAAAAGAAGGTAAAGGGCCTCTATAAATTTCTCTAAATGAATCGTCTAAAAATAACACACACACACACACACACACACACACACACACACACACAAAACAAGTAATTAGCTAAAGAGGCTTCATATTCAAAGAGAAATTACCAATTAACCTTCCCCTGGCCCCCTATCAGGAAAGACAGCTAGAGAGTTGAGGAGTGAATTTCTACAGAGGAATGATCTGATCCATTTTGAGGGATGCCCTTGCTAGAGGCAATACTTACTTGAAAGAAAATCCCATGATTCCACTTAAGTGTAGGAACCTCTTAAAGGCTGAAAGAGAGAGCTCTGTTTGCTGAGAGAAAAACAATCAAGATGAGACAAGAAGGGGGTTGGTTAAAAAGACCTGCTTAGAGACTGTCTGATCTGTCAGTGGATTTAAGTTTCATGTTGAATATGGCCAAGAAGATTATGTTTTATTTTGAGCTCAACATTAGTAAGTTATAATATGCATTATTTGCCTATGCTGTATAAGCTGTATTTGCTGTTAGGAGAGTGTATTTTATTTGTGTTAGAATCAGAAGCTCTTTTGGAATTTGGATACTATGTGCATTGCCTACTGCTTTTCCGTGGTAGGTTACAATGTCTGACCTACTTAGAAAATGTTGAATTTAAAAGAAAATTGGGAATGTTTATTCACTTAAAAAAATGAACTATTCCACTCCATCTTAGGCTTTGGCTATTGCCTCTCTGACAAAACTACTTGTCATATTCTCTAGTGACTTCCAGCATACTAGTGCAGTGGCCAATACTTTACCTACCAGTTACATTTGGCACCATTGGCTATTTATTCCCTTTTCCGGAAAACATTTTCTTTGGTTGGCTTCTAGGACAACTCATTCTTTTGTTTTTCTTCCTTATTCAACCAGTGGAATGACTTAGGGTCAGTTCTAGGATCCATTTCCTATCACTACTCCCAAAATGATCTCATCTAGTGCTGTCCAAATAGACATCCACATTTATATCTACACCGTGGGGCTTCTGCCTTAAATACCTGTGTCATTTAGCCAGTAGCTGTTACTTGGTAACTCAATTAGTATTTCAGTTTAACCTCTCTCACATGGAAGCTTGACTTCAAACCCTGAAGTCAATATCTTTGCAAGTCTTCCTCATTTAGTAAATTTAGCAACTCTATCCTTCCAGGTCCTCAGGCCAAAAATCTTGGAGGAATTTTTTTTACACCTTTGTATTCTACACCATATACTTAATTTACAAAAAATCCTGTTGTCTACACCTTTAATATATATTGAGAAACTAAACACTTTTTACCACCTCCATTACTACTGTCCAAGGCAGTGTAATCTCTCATTTGGATTATCACTAAAACTTCATAACTGACTTCCCTGCTTCCATAGTTGGCTTCCTATAATTTAGTCTTCATACAGTAGCAGATATGATTCTGTTAACTTAGTCCATATCATATCACTTCTCTGACCAAACTCTCCAATGGCTTCTCATGACAGAGTAGAAACTAACAGGCTTAAAATGACTTGTAGAGAGTTCTGTAATCAGAAAGTCAATCCTCTCTCTAATCTTACTATACTTTCTCATGTTCAATTAAGACTACTCTCACTTCCAATCTTTCTTCTCCTTCGGGCCAAATAAGCTTTTTGTTTTTTCTTGGAATGCTCCAGCCTCAAACAATCTCATCGTTTGATCCCTATTTCCCTCTGATTTTTACTCAAATGTCACTTTATCAATGAGAATTTACTTGAATGTCTTATTTTTAAAAAAAACAACACCCCATTTTCTTTTCTACTTTTCTTATCTCCACCCTATTTTTCTCAGCAGTACTTTTCACACTACATATTTTAGTTATTGATTTTAGAAAGAGAAGAAAGGAGAAAGATATAAATATTGATTTGTTTTTCTATTTATTTATACATTGATTGATTCTTGTATGTGCCTTGAGTGGAGATTGAACCCACAATCCTGATGTATTGGGACTCTAACCAACTAAGATGCTGGTTGATGCCTTACATGTTTTATTACCAGAGCAACGATTTTTAACCTTTTTTTAAAAATCACATGATACACAGAAATTAATTATTAAAATTCTGTGGCATACCCAAATATATAATATTTTTGCCAAGATAACAAAAATGTATAATTTTGATTGATTAAGATAAAATAATAGTAATTACTTACCCCTTCTGCTTCAAAGTGACATTTAAAAAAAATTGAGTGCCTATACTTTTATATAAAAATTTCTGGTACCAATAATTAACCAATCTGATACAACCTTATTATGTGATGTGACCAATAAGATGCAACTATATTATATGGCCTATATATTTATGGTTCAAGACAGAGCATTCACACCTGACAACTACTGTTGTGTTGGCTGTTGTCATTTTTTAATTTGACAGTGTAATAGAAAAGCAGTCAATGCCCCTAACTAAGTAGTCAGGTATTGCATGTTTTATTTTATTAAAAAAAAAATATATATATGTATATATATATATATATATATATATATATATATATATATATATAATTTCAGAGAGGATAGAGGGGAGAGATATGGAAATAGCAATGATGAGAGAGAATCATCAATTGTCTGCCTCTTGCACACTCCTCATTGGGGATTGAGCCTGCAACTGGGCATGTGGCCTGACTGGGAATTGAACTGTGACCTCTTGGTTCATAGGTTGATGCTCAGCTACAGAGCCATGCAGGTATTGCATGTTTTAAACATTCTTGTGCCACACTAGTTGAAAATTGCTGCACTAGAGTATAAATTCCAAGAGGAGAAGGATACTTTGGACAGTTTTCTTTATTGTTGTATCTTCAGCACATGAAAGAATGTTGTCACACAACAGGTATCAGATGAATAATAGTTAAATAAATGACTGAATGAAAAACATAATTTATTTAGAAAGTTTGAAACATTATACTTTTATTTATTTAAATTACTGATTCAATTTGTTTTGCTCATCAATATACATATAGTTTCAGCCTGTAGAATAGTCAACCTCACCATTTAATGATGAGTAGGACAATTAATATTTTTAACTGAGATGCTGGAAAGCCAGGATGACAGGGAGTAAGAGTCAGAATTTAAACACTCTCCTTAAAGTGTGGCAGAGGCTGGCAAAATTAGTTCAAGCTGGTCCAGGAGGCTGACATAGGTTCTGGTGAGTGCAACATTTCAACTTTTAATCCCCCAATTTTTTAATACTGGCAGTTGATGGAGGGAGGCAGAAGAGCATTGCAGAAGTGAATTATGAGTTATGTGGGGCAATTCTGAAAGATCTTATCAGTAGCCTATCAGAACACAAGGGGTAAAAAGCCTTACTGAAAATGGACATTTGCAAGAGATAGGCATACTGTAGCATACTATAGTTTGAGCTTTACACTGGTGCTCTAAAGAACCAGAAAAGGAGACAAGTCAGACCAAAGAATAGAGGGCTTAGTACTTTCCTATTCTGGAGTCTCTGAGTACAAAGGATGGAGTGAGTAGAGAGGGTGAAAAATCTGAAGATATGAGGGTACTCATATTTATTCTTGAATTAAAGACATGCTGATGAAGAAGAGATATGGGAAAGAAAATTTTGAAGTCCTGATATCCTGTCAAGGCCATTAGCTCTGGATCAGGGAACAAGGTCTTATTCCAAATTTCATCACACAAAAGTGTGTGGTAAGGGGAGGACATAATCCTGATAAATATGACTTTTTCTCTTGCCATGAACTTAGTAGCATCAACATACCTATTAAGTACTTCCTGCATATCAGACACTATGTATTTCTTTTCATCTAATCTTTACAGTGCTATTAGGAGTTAGATGACATCCAGATTTAACAAAAGAGAAAATTGAGTAATAATGATGTCCCCAAGATCATATGGTTTGGAAGTAGACAGGATTGAAATTTGAACCTAGAGTAGTTAATTACAGAGTTCATGCTCCTTTCACTATTTTGGGGGTGGTTCTTAATCTTAGCTGTCCATTCATTAGCTTTTAAAAATAACTTGTATCCATATGCCACCCCCAAATATTCTGATGTAATTTGTTTGATAGGGGGCCCAGTTATGGGTATTTTTCTTATTTTGGTAATCTTCCTGAGGTGGTTCAAAGGTATAGTCATGATTGAAAACTATTGCTACAAAGTTTTGAGAATGGGAAAGGACTGGAGTGGGGGTGGGTGGATAGGGTGGGATAAGGTGGGGGGGCAAGGAATATAATTTAGTGTACTGTAATAATGTTTTTAAAGCTGGTCCAGGATCAACAGTAGTCGTCTCATCTGATAACTTGTTAAAAATGTAAGAACTTGAATTAGAAACTATAGGAACAGGGTTCAATAATCTATATTTTAATAAGCCTAATTGAAGCTAAATATTAAGAATCCTTAGCATAGAGATTACAGGCTTTGGATTTAAGTTCAAGAAAAGTTAGATTTTAAGTGGCTTCAATATTTAACAATTAGGCACATCATACTACATTAACTAAGTCAACATTTCTATGTCACAATTTTCCTAGATGTTTTAAAAAAAGTAAATGTTATTTACTACTCTGACAAATATGTAAATCACTTGGTGCATACCAAGTGTTCAATAAATTGTAACTAATATTAAGGAGTAAGTCTTTCAGAAAGAGTAATGAGTCAACAACTGAGCCTATAAGTTGATGCCTAGATAGCCTATTTTTAAAGAGCTAAGGAAGACAATTATGAAAATAATAGAGGCCTGGTGCACGAAATTCATGCATGGGGGGAGGAGATTTCCTTCAGCCCAGCCTGCTCCCTCTCAAATCTGAGATACCTTGAAGGATGTCTGACTGCCCATTTAGGCCGATCTAGGTAGGATCAGGCCTAAACGGGTAGTCAGACTTCCCTCTCACAATACAGGACTGCTGGCTCCCAACTGGTCACCTGCCTACCTTCTGGTTTGCCCCTAACTGCTTCTGCCTCCCAGCCTAATCACCCCCAAACCACTCCCCTGCCAGCCTGATTAATGCCTAGCTATTTCTCTGCTAGCCTGTTTGCCCCTAACTGCTCTACCCTGTGGGCCTGGTCAATCCTAACTGCTCTCCTCTGCAGATCTAAGTCCCTTCCAACTGTCCTTCCCTGCATGCCCAGTCACCCCCAACTTTCCTCCTCTACTGGCCTGGTCACCCATAACTGCCCTCTCTTGCAGGCTTGATCACCTCCAATTGCCCTCCCTTGCAGGCCTAATCCCTCCCAATTGCCTTCTCCTGCAGGCTTGATTGCCCACAACTGCCCTCCCTGCAGGCCTCATCCCTACCAATTGCCCTCCCCTGCTGTCATCTTGTGGTGGCAATCTTGTGCCCACATGGAGGCAGGATCTTTTGACCACATGGGGGCAGTCATCTTGTGTGTTAGAGTGATGGTCAATCTGCATATTACTCTTTTATTAGATAGGATAGAGGTCTGGTGCACAGGTGGGGGCCAGCTGGTTTGCCATGAAGGGTGTCATGGATAAGGGTAGGTGTTCCCTTGAGGTGGGGGGTGACCTGTATGAGGAGCCTGTGGTGGTTTACAGGCTGGCCACGCCCCCCAGCAACCCAAGTGGAGCCCTTGGTATCTGGGATTTATTTATCTTCTACAATTGAAACTTTGTAGCCTGGAGCAGAGCCAAGTCTTCTACTAGCACAGCCATTGAAACTTTGTTGCCTTAAGTGGATGCCTGGGCCAGCCAGGATGTGTGGAAAGCTTGGCTTCCTCCATCACCAGAAGCAATCTAAGTCTCCTTCCTGCTCTCTCTGTGGCTGTAGCCATCTTGGTTGGGTTAATTTGCACACCCTCTTGATTGACTGGTGGGTGTGACTGGTGGGCGTGGCTGGTGAGTATAGCAGAGGTATAGTCAATTTGCATACTAGAGGCTTTTATTAGATAGGACTAGAGGTTTGGTAAATGGAATTCATGCACTGGGGATGGGGGTTGGGAAGTCCCATAGCCACAGCTTTCTTTCAGCCCAAGACCCCTTGCTCCTTACTGCCTATCTGCTTGCTACTCCCTACGATTCTGCTTGCTGCTCGTAGTGTTGTCCCAGAGGCTGCTGCCACTCTTGCTGTACTTGCTAGCCTTGTTCTGGGTGAGCAGTGTTCCCTCTATGGGAGCACACTCACCAATAGGGAGCAGCTCCTACATTGAGCATCTACCCCTGCTGGTCAGTTCATAGTGGCCAGTCATCCCACCTTTCAGTTGACTTGCATATTAGGGTTTTATTATATAGGATAGGATATTGAATGTGAACTGTAAATGAAAAATAAAATTTATAAAAGAACCGAATAAAATTTTAGATTTAAAAAACATTTTTTTTCTGGTTATAAGAAAAATATTTTTTTCCTATTTTTTATTAATGTTTACATGTGTACATATATTCCCATTGCACCCCCACTCCCATACATGCCCTCACCTCCCAATGTCTTGTGTCCATTTGTTATGCTTATATGCATGCATAAAAGTCCTTCAGGTGATCTCTTATCTACCCATCTCTCACTAATCATCCTGCTGTTATTTGACAGTCTGTTTGATGCTTTACTGTCTCTGTATTTATCTTTTTGTTCATCAGTTTATAATGTTCTTTAATATCCATAAATAAGGGAGATCATGTGGTATTTTTCATTCATTAACTGACTTATTTCACTTAGCATAATACTCTCCAGTTTCATCCAGGTTGCTGTAAATGGTAAGAATTCCTTCTTTTTTATGACAGCATAGTATTCCATTGTGTAGATGTACCATAGTTTTCTGATCCACTCATCTGCTGATGGGCACCTAGGCTGTTTCAAAATATTAGCTATTGTAAATTGTGCTACTATGAACTTAGGGGTGCATATACCTTTCTGATTGGTGTTTCTAGTTTCTTAGGATATATTCTTATGAGTGGAATTATGGGTCAAATGGGAGTTTCATTTTTAGTTTTTTGAAGAAACTCCATACTGTTCTCCACAGTGACTGTACCAATCTTCATTCCCACCAGCAGTGCACTAGGCTTCCTTTTTCTCTGCATCCTTGCCAACTCTTGTTTATTTGTTGATGATTGCCATTCTGACAAGTGTGAGATAGTATTGTATTGTCATTTTGATTTCCATCTCTCAGATAATTAGTGACTTAAAATGTTTTTATGTGTCTCTTGGCCTTTCTTCTGTCTTTTTTTGAAAATATCCTATTTAGGTCTGTTGTCCATTTTGTTTTACTGGATCATTTATCTTATTTTTATTAAGTTTTATAAGTTGCCTGTAGATGTTGGAGATTAAAGCTTTATCAGTGGGCTTTCTTGCTGTTTTGTTGATAGTTTCTTTTGCTGTGCTCCAAATTTGATTTCTTTTTTAGTCTCTCTTTCTGTAAGTTCATTATTGGTGTATAGAAATGCCATAGATTTCTTGGCATTAATTTTATATCCTGCTACATTGCTGAATTCATTTATTAAGTCCATTAGTTTTTTTGAATGAGTCTTTCAGGTTTTTTATATACAGTATCATGTCATCTGCAAAAAGGACAGCTTTACCTCTTCTTTTCCAAATTGGATGCCTTTTACTTCTTATTTTTGTGTGATCTAAATGGCTAGTACTTCCAGTACTATGTCAAACAGTGGTGGTGAGAGTGGGCATCCCTGTATTGTTCGTGTTCTTAGGGAAAATGGTTTTAGTTTTTACTCATTAAGTGTGATCTTAGCTGGAGATTTATTCTAGTTTTATTATGATTCTTCTGTTCCCATCTTGATGAGAGTTTTTATCAAGAAAGGGTGTTGTATTTTGTCAAATACTTTTTCTGCATCAATTGTTATGACTACGTGATTTTTATATCTCAATTTGTTTATGTGATGTATCATTTATTGATTTATGGATCTTGTACCATCCTTGCATTCCTGGGATAAATCCTACTTGGTCATGGTATATGATCTTTCTAATGTACTGCTGGATCTGACTTGCTAGAATTTTGTTGAGGATTTTGGCATCTATACTCATGAGGGATATTGGCCTGTAATTTTCTTTCATTGTGTTGTCTTTATCTGATTTTGTTATTAGAATGATGCTGGCTTCATAAAAGGAGCTTGAGAAGTGTTCGTTCCTCTTGAATTTTTTGGTATAGTTTGAGAATAGTTTTTAATTCTTCCTTTTGTTTGCTGGAAGCTTTTTGATGACTGCTTCAATTTCTTCCATAGTTATTGGCCTATTGAGATGTCTACATTCTTCCTGATTGAGTTTTGGAAAGTTATATATTTTTAGGAATATGTCCATTTCCTCCAGGTTGTCCCATTTGCTGGAATGGAGTTGTTCATACTATTTTTTAACAATCCTTTGTATTTCAGTGGGTACTGTTGTTATTTCATTTCTTTAATTTCTGATTTTGTTTATTTGGGTCTTCTCTCTTTGCTTCTTGGTGAGCCTGGTTAGAGGTTCATCAATCTTGTTAATCCTTTCAAAGAAGCAGCTCTTGGTTTTGTTGGATGGGACTTTGCTTTCTAACTGTTTTAGCAACTCTGTAAGCCAGAGGGTCTTTTTTTATTTTAAAACAAATATATTTTATTGATTTTTTTTACAGAGAGGAAGGGAGAAGGATAGAGAGTTAGAAACATCAATCAGCTGCCTCTTGCATGCCCCCTACTGGGGATGTGCCTGCAACCAAGGTACATGCCCTTGACCTTTCAGTCTGCAGGCCAACGCTCTATCCACTGAGCCAAACCGGTCTTGGCTATTTTTTATTTTAATTTTTATTGATTGATTATGTTAGAGAGAGGAAGGGAGAGAGAGGAACCCCAGTGTGTTGTTCCACTTATTATGGACTTTTTGGTTGCTTCTTGTCTGTGCCCTGACCAGGGATCTAAACTGCAACCTTGCTGTATCAGGAGGAGGTTCTACCCACTGCCCTGCAGGCTGCCTCTCGGGGCCCCTTGGACGTGTCTTGGCCCCTTTGCTGCCACAGCAAAGGTTTGGGTTCCATTCTATCAGGGTACCTACTTAGGTTTCCGATTTGATTCCCTGTTGGGGCTGACTGCTGCTCAGGAAGTGACGGATGACCTTTGAGGTCTGTGTGCTTTAGTTACTCAGTGGGGCTGGTGTTCCAATGCCGACATGGCCGACTCTGATCCCCACAACCCCCAGTCCTCCATTGAGGATGACTTCAACTATGGAAGCTGTATACACATCCACCTGTGTAAGTCGCCCTCTCTGTGGCTCCCCAATCTTGGCTGCTATGCAGTCACCCCCGGAGGCAGATTTTGGATTTCCAGGGAGAACACCATCCACACTGGACTTCCAGGGAGAGCAGGTCACTCCACCTCCCTTCGGGGCTCCTGGGCCAGAGCAGAGCTCCCATCCTTTGCAGGACTTGGAGGGGAGAGTCTCTCCAGGGAGTCCTCCTAGCTGGGTGCTGAGAAAACCAAACTGTAGCCTTTGGTGTAGAAAGGAACAGATGAAAGCCTCAGCAGCCTCACTGGGGCATCTTTAAATGAAAATGTTATTTTTTGTGTGTGAAAATAATTTTATTATGTAATCAATATTGTGTAATAATTGTGATTTATTATGTAATTATTATGATTACACAATAACCTGCACTGAGTTATATGCTGGGATGTTTGTGCTTTAGGACATGTGAATTTATTTTCTTTTCTTTGATGGAGCCTCACGTCCCCCAGCCTCGAATGGCACGCAGCCATGCCCACCCACTCCTGCTGGTCATTACCTGTGAGGGCATCCTTAATAATTTGCATATTCCTCCATTATTATATAGGATAAAATAGGTAATCGAGAGTTTTAGGAATTATGCCTTAGGAGAAACTCAATAGCTAATATTAAAAATAGATAAAAATATCTAGCCTACTGAAAACTTAAAAGAATTGTCTTTCTGAATAGAAATTAAATACCTCTGATGCATAATGTTAAATATGTAATAGGTATATAATGAACACTAACATTTCCTACTTTTTCATTTGTTAAGATAAAGATAGATATTGCTGACTTTTTTCAGTTTCACCTGTTTACACTTTGAAAGTTTAGATAATAGATTTGGTCTTAAAAACAACTGATGGCAAATGGGTTAGATTTGAGCTTTCAGTTTAAGTACACTTCCTTTTTGAGCTAAATCTAAGCATCTCCTTATTCTGCTTCAGAAATCCAGTTGTAAAGCAAGTGCTAGTGGTCAACCAGAAGGAAGGCTTGTGCTGAGGGAATTAAAGGAATTCCTAAGATCTTAAATTATATCTACCTGTTTCCTCCTTGAGTTTTTTTTCTTTTCTTTTCTAATTAAGTGACCCAAAGTTGTGTATGTATGAGTGCACGTGTGTGTGTGTGTGTGTGTGTGTGTGTGTGTGTGTGTGCTATCCTTAAAAGGTTACTGATGATTATATCTATCATAACTTAGAATGATAGTACATTTTGTAAGTAATTGTAAAATTGTAATACTATTAAATGGTCTTACAGGTTTTTGAATTTAACTTTACCACTAAAATTGACATAAATTTGAGGAGGGTTAGCTGTTGTACAAGAAAGTTATCATGGCTGGTTTCTTTTACTCCAGAAAATGATGCAAATGGATAAATAAAATCCTATAGATGTTTGAGAACTTTTGAGAAAAAAGTGAACCAAAATTTACTTGGAACTGGATAGGGGGAAAGATAAACCATTAGTCAATAGGGAATTGTTGATGTTCTGGGAGACATTTCACATTCACACTTACATACACACATGAAGAGGGTCCTAAAAAACCCATCACAGTACTTGAGAGATAAAAAAAAAAAAAAAACAACCAAGGGTGATTTACCTCTTGGCCTAAGAGTTGAATCTTTGGTTTAACAGTACTCATTGAGGTGAGATAAAATTATTGGCTTACATTTAAATATGACTTTAATAAATATTCTGGTGGGATGTATACGTTTTATGTATAGAGTCTAGAATATGATCTTGACATGTTGAGAGAGTGACTATCATTTCATCAAAAGATATACTCTGACACAGCAATTTGTGAATTGCTATTCTCACACCAATTTTAGTAAAGTTCTATTTTTTTTAAGTGGAAAATAACATGGACAGTTATGCATTTGGACGGTCAAAAAGAGAAAGAATCTTAATGTATGCATTTAAGCAGTTTCAATAATACACTACTTAGAAATTTATAATATCACTAGGGACTCAATGCACAAATTCATGGACTTTGAAAGGAACTGTGGGCTGAGAGGCTGCAGTGGGCACAGGGGCAGGTATTAGCCTGTCCTATGTGCCCCAGCCTAGCCCCTCCCACCATAGTCTCTGGTCCCCTGTCTGCCAGCAGCTCCACTCCTGCTACCACTGCTCCCATGCACTGATGGTGCCAGACCCGCTCATACACACTGATGGCATTGAGCAATTGAGGCCAGTTCCAGAAGTGGATGCGAGTGGGGCCGTTGTCACAGAGGAGAAGCAACTGCCAGCCCCCATCACCCTTTAGAAGTAAGGGGAGGTGGAGAAGCCCTGAGGGTCAATTGAGGCTGGCAGCTGAGATTCACACCTGCTGACAGTGCCAAGTGATCAGGGCCTGTGCCAGGCACTGGCAGTGGGTGTCAGTGGGGCCAGCACCAGCAGCAGGTGCCAACACTAGGAGCAGATTTGAGCACCTGACAGGACCATGGTGAGTGGGAGGAAAGATTTTTCAGTAACCACCACAGGCTTTCCCTGAAGACAATGACTTGTGCCTGGCCTTGATCTAGCGCCCCCAGTCATCTGCTCTACCATCCTGGGCGGCCAATGCCTGCCATGTTCCATGCTCTGCTGCCTGCTGCTGATAACTGCCATGTTCCACATGCACCCCCAAGTGTCAGAGCATGTCATAGTGACTGATTGGGTTGTTCTACTGTTCAGTCTATTTGTATATTAGAGTTATATATATATAGGTGAGTTCTAAATCAGTGGTCTAAATGAGGCAGTTAAACCTTGTATCTTTCTTCTGAAAAACACTGGTCACTAATTTTTTTTTTTTACTTTTTTTTACAAAAAAGAAATTTATAGCTTAATCCTTCTATGGTTAATATTAACTTGTCAACAGATTGAGATTTTTAAGAGTATTTGCTAATTAAAAAGTGAGGTTTCCATAATAACTAGTATATTTTGATTACTCTCCTTCTGTAAGTTCTGAGAGCTAGAGTAGGTTTTCACCCGAATTCTTCTTTTGTCTACACTGATTTCAGATGCTCTCTTGCACTTTAGAATATATATTAAAAATGCTTTCTTTACTGATTATACAATGTTCACTATTTTTAGACAATGTTTGATAACACCAACCAATTGCTTCTGATGTTTGGGAAGTTTTAAAAGTAGAAATAATTTAAGTGCACTTTCAAAACCACTTTGGGAATAGCACAGATATGGTGGTGAAATATTTGTTTAAATAATTGTGGACTTAGAGTTTTAATTTCAGGAAATGCCTTGAAGTAAAAGGATCAGTTGTTTGATGAATATGTTATTCTGAAGACTTTTTCTATAGGAGAAATTACATTTTATTATTGGGAGGCTATCTTATTAATTCAGAACATGTAAAGAAAAGGAAATCTTGCTTAGCTCCTAATAAGGTTTGCTACAAGTAATATATATGATTTTTACAGTGAATGAGTGGACTTGGAGTTCTGGAAGTGTAACATCTCTTCTTCATATGATTTATTTTCTTGCTGTTGAGCCTTTCCATATGCTGCTGCCTCTGCTTAGAATGATTTCATTATTTCTGCACACTTCCATAGCTATTTTTCTCCTAATAGTTCTTGGATTACTTTATTTGTTCTTTAGATCTTGGATGAGATGTCATATTCTCCAGGAATATTGTTCTAACTCCCTAAGACTACTCTATGGCTTCTCCTACATGCTCACATACACCAGCTGAGTAGTTTCATGCCTAGTTGTAATGGTAAGTTCACTCAATAAAGTGATCCTGGAGAGAAGGATCAGGATCTTATGTGCTGGTGGGCTCAAAGACCCACTTAATGCCTGGCCTATAAAAGTTTTTTTTTTGTGTGTTTTTTTTTAAAGATTATGTTAAACAACTGTATGCCTTTTCTAGGGCTGTCGTACAAAATACCATGAACAAGATGACTTAAAAGTTAAGAATGTATTTTCTCCAGTTCTAGAGATTAGAATTCCAAAAATAAGATATTGTCAATGTTGATTTCTACTGGAAATTCTGAGGGTGAGTCTGTTCCATGTGTCTTTCCTCTCTCCTAGCATTTAATAGTAACTGGCAACCATTGGATTGACTACTTCAATCTCTGCCTCTGTCTTCACATGGTGTTTTCCCCTATCTATGTGTCTGTGTGTCTTCTGTCTTCTCCTAAAGCCATTCATTATTAATACTAGAGGACTGGAGCATGAAATTCATGCACGGGGGAGGAGTGTCCTTCAGCCCAGCCTACTCCTTCTCCAATCTGGGACCCCTTGAGAGATGTCTGACTGCCCATTTAGGCCCGATCCAGGTACTGCTGGCTATCAACTGCTCACCTGCCTGCCTTCCTTATTGACTCTAACCCTTTCTACCTGCTAGACTGATCACCCCCTTACCACTCCCCTGATAGCCTGAGTGATGCCTAACTGCTCCCCTGCCAGCCTGTTTGCCCCTAACTGTCCTCCTCTGCAGACCTGGGTTCCCCCCAACTGCCCTTCCCTGCAGGCCTGGTCACCCCCAACTTTGTTCCTCTGCTGGCCTGGTCACCCCTAATTGCCCTCCCCTGCAGGCTTGATAGCCCCCAACTGCCCTCCCTTATAGGCCTGGTCTCTGGCAACTGCCCTGTCCTGCTAACCATCTTGTGGTGGCTATCTTGTGTCCACATGTGAGCAGGATCTTTTGACCACATGGGGACAGTCATCTTATGTGTTGGAGTGATGGTCAATTTGCATATTACTCTTTTATTAGATAAGATAGAGGTCTGGTTCATGGGTGAAGCCTGCTGGTTTGCCCTGAAGGGTGTCCTGGATCAGGGTGGGTATTCTCTTGAGATATGGGGTGACCTGGGCGGGGGCTCTGGGTGGTTTGAAGGCTAGCCACGCCCCCTGGCAATCCAACTGGAGGCCTTGGTATCTGGGACTCATTTATCTTCTACAATTGAAACTTTGTAGCCTGGAGCAGAGCCAAGCATTCTGCTTGCACAGCCATTGAAACTTTGTTGCCTTAAGCAGAGGCCTGGGCCAGCAGGGTGTGTGGAAAGCTTGGCTTCTTCCATCACCAGAGGTAACCCAAGCCTCTCTCCTGCTTTCTCTGTGGCTGTAGCCATCTTGGTTGGTTAATTTGCATATTTGCTCTCATTGGCTGGTCGGCATGGCTACTGGGTTTAGCAGAGGTACAGTCAATTTGCATATTACTCTTTTATTAGATAAGATTGGTTTAGAGCCCACCCTAATTCAGTATGACCTTATCCTAAGTTGTTTGCAAAGACTCTACTTCCAAATAAGGTCATAGTCACAGGTACTTCCAAATGAGGTACAGTCAATTTGCATATTACTCTTTTATTAGATAAGATTGGTTTAGAGCCCACCCTAATTCAGTATGACCTTATCTTAAGTTGTTTGCAAAGACTACTTCCAAATAAGGTCATAGTCACAGGTACCAGGATTTAGGACTTCAACATATCTTTTAGGGGTCACAATGCAACCTAAGACAGTAACCATATAGTGTATTTTTACTTAAGGGTCAAGTTGTTATAAAGTACCATCTTTCTCTGGCAGATGTAGCTCAGTAGTTTGTCCCATGCATGGAACGGTCACAGATTGAAAGCCCCATCAGGGCACAGGACCAGGTTGTGGGTTCAGTCCCTGGGTGGGGTGCAGACACAAGGCAACCAATCAGTTTCTGAAATATCAATGCTGTTCTCTCTCTTTCTCTCTAAAATCAATAGAAAACATAATACAATTTTTAAAAAATGTATTAAAATTTCATCTTAACCATGGGCAGGCCAGTCCGTAAGCTGCTAACTAGCTAATTATAATCACTTAATGGGGCAACATTTATATAATAGGAAGTACTTGGTCTGTTTATTTTATTTATTTAAAAAATATATTTTACTGATTTTTTTACAGAGAGGAAGGGAGAGGGATAGACAGTTAGAAACATTGATGAGAGATAAACATAGATCAGCTGTCTCCTTCATGCCCCCTACTGGGAATGTGCCCACAACCAAGCTACATGCCCTTGATCAAAATCGAACCTGGGGCCTTTCAGTCCGCAGGCTGACGCTCTATCCGCTGAGCCAAACTGGTTTTGGCGGTCTGTTTATTTTAATAGTCTCAACATACAAATTTGATAACTTCTTAGAGAATTTTATTTATTAATTCTTTTGATTCAGTTGCCAAATGTATGAAATAGTTTCCCTCTCCTGTCACAGTTTAAACAATTCTAGAAAGGTAAATTTATATGTAGGAACTTCAGAAATAATTTTGCCCAAATAATTATGCTGTATTCAGGGCTGTTAATTCTTATGTGTAACTCAAAGTCTTATATTTCTAAGTTGAGTCATCTTTTTTTTACACTCACTGTAAGGCAGAGAGAGAAGAGGCTATAGGAAAAGTTGTTTTCTGGCATTTAGCAATTAGTTGATTAACATGTAAATTCTATTTAAATTAATATAAAATATGCATCTTTTATTTTTGGTTCATCAGATTAGGTTATTTTTAATTTTAATAAGATGCAAAATAATTAAGTGTTTTAAAATATATAATTTAATATTGAGCTAGTTTCTCAGTAGAAATGATTGCAAGGTTGCACATGAGGTTCCAGGTACATGCTCAGCTACAGGGTCCAATAGACAACAGGCAGAAAATGGAGCCTGGAAATCAGCCCACATGGGCAAGGACGAGAAAGGCTTACAGATTTCCACAGAGAGGAAAGCAAAGACCGACACTGGGTCTAGGAAACAAAGTGATTTTGATATGTGCCTGCATGCATGTATGTGTTATGTGCCTGTACCCATGTTTTATATGGTCTTGGGTTAAGGGATTAATATGTTTTGGGATCTAATTGGATGTGAATATAGACAATTAGAAATGTTACAAAGTCTGTGCTTTTGACATATAAACGAATACTTCTAAAAATGTCTCCTAGATTGTTAATATTAATAGGACTATTATTTTAGAACTAGTGGCCCTGTGCATGAAATTCATGTACAGGGGTGGGCGGGGGGTGTCCCTTAGCCCGGCCTACACCCTCTTGCAATCCAGGATCTCTGGCTTTTAACTGCTCACCTGCCTGCCTACCTGATCACACCTAACCACTGTGCCTGCCAGCCTGCTTGTCCCCAACTGTCCCTAGCCGACTTGTTTGTCCCCAACTACCACCCATGCCTGCTTGGTCACCCCAACTGTCCCCCACTGCTGATCTGCTTGCCCCAAACTGCACCCCCGCCGCCCTATTGGCTTGCTCACCCCCAACTGCTCCCCCTGCTGGCCTGCTTGCCCCCAACTGCCTTTCCACCAGTTTGATTGCCCTTAACTGCATCCTCCACTGGCCTGCTCATCCCAACTGACCCCCTGCCAACCTGCTCAACGCTAACTTCCCCTGCCTCCCACTGGCCTGATCACCCCTAACTGCCTCTGCCTCAGCTCTGACACCATGGCTTTATCTGGAAGGTCTCCTGGTCTATTGGCATATTATCCTTTTATTAGAATAGATTTACAAAATTCTCATATTTTTATTATTCTGCTAAGCTATCAGGGAAAACATTATATAATATTTTTTTGGTAGACTTCAGAAGCATTCTTCTCAGACTTTTATTTATTTATTTATTTATTTTTTGAAGAGGGTGCAGGCTGGGCTGAGGGACACACCTCAATCCCTGTGCACAAATTTTGTGCACCACGCCACTAGAGTTATCTATAATAATAAAAGCGTAATATGCTAATTAGACTGGATGACCTTCTGGATGAAGCTGTGGCTGTGAGGGTTGAGCTCCTTGTATGAATTTCATGCATTGGACCTCTAGTACTAGCATATATTTGATAAATTCCTATAATAAACATATAGGAATCTCACAATCTGCCATCCCCAAGCTGGAGAACCAGGAAAGCAAGTGACATAATTCATTGAATCATGAATTATGTGAATTATGTGATGTTTAACTCTTAGTTTGAACAGTCCAGTTCAAGAGAAAGGAAATTCAACATTTCTTCCTTAATATGTTCTAGTTTAGCCCTCAATGGATTGCATGATGCCCACCCATATTGAGGGCAGATTTTTGTCTTAGACTACTGAATCAAATACTAATCTCTTCCAGAAATACCCTCACAGACACACCCAGAAATAATGTTTTGCCAGCTATCTAGGCAGCCTTTAGTCCAGTCAAGTTGGCACATAAAATTGACGATCATGCCGAAACCGGTTCAGCTTAGTGGATAGAGTGTCGGCGTGCAGACTGAGAGGTCCCAGGTTCAATTCCGGTCAAGGGCATGTACCCTGATTGTGGGCACATTCCCAGTCGGGGCGGGCAGGAAGCAGCTGATCAATGTCTCTCTCTCTCTCTCTCTCTCTCTCTTAAATTAAATCTTTATTATTCAGATTATTACATTTGTTTCTGTTTTTTCCCCTCCATAGGTCCCCTCTACCCAACTTCCACTCTTCCCTCTGCCCTTACCTCCCTCCTGTTGACCTCATCCAAAGGTGTATGATTTTTGTCCAGTCTTTCCCTGTATACTCCTCACCCCTTTCCCCCTGAGAATGATCAGTCCACTCCCTTTCTGTGCTCCTGATTCTATTATATTCACCAGTTTCTCTGTTGATCAAATTTTTAATTCACTTAATTTTTAGACTCACTTGTTGATAGATATGTATTTGTTGTTCATAATTTTTTTTTTTTTTGTATTTTACCTTTTTCTTCTTACTCTTCTAAAAGAGTACCTTTCAGCATTTCATATAATACTGGTTTGGAGTTGATGAACTCCTTTAGCTTTTTCTTTTCTGTGAAGCTCTTTATTGGCCCTTCAATTCTGAATGATAGCTTTGCTGGATAGAGTATTTTTGGTTGTAGGTTATTGCTATTCATCACGTTGAATATTTCTTGCCACTCCCGTCTGGCCTGCATCCTTTCTGTTGAGAAATCAGCTGACAGTCCTATAGGTGCTCCCTTATAGGTAATGAACTGTTTTTCTCTTGCTGCTTTTAATACTCTTTCTTTGTCTTTTGCTCTTGGTATTTTAATTATGATGTGTCTTGGTGTAGTCCTCTTTGGATTCCTTTTATATGGGGTTCTGTGTGCTTCCTGGACTTGTAAGTTTATTTGTTTAACCAGATGTGGGAAGTTTTCAGTCATTATTTCTTTAAGTAGGTTTTCAGTATCTTGCTCTCTCTCTTCTTCTGGCACCTCCACAATTCTGATGTTGGTATGCTTGAAGCTGTCGCAGAGACTCCTTACATTATCTTCACATTTTTTGATTCTTTCCCCTTCTTGCTTTTCCAGTTGAGTGTTTTCTGATTCTTTATATTTCAAATTTTTGACTGGATTCTTGCCTTTCTCTAGTCTGCTGTTAGGACTCTGTATATTTTTTATTTCAGTCAGTGTATGTTTAATTTCTAGTTGGTCCTTTTTCATTTCTAGTTGGATCTTTTCCATCTCTAGTTGGTTCTTTTTCATCTCCTTTTGGGTCCCACTAACTTTATCCAACTTTTCTAGGATATTCTTGAAAAACCTTATAAGCATGGTTTTGAACTCTATATCCAGTCTTTTGTTTCCCTCCATTTCTTTTGTTTGTGATCCCTTCCCTTGTCTAGACATTTTCACTATGCCGGGAGAACTTCTGTATTGGATTCAGCCTATGATACCAGACTTGACTCAGACTTTTCTTAAAAAGGTCTACCTTCTTGCTATAAAAGTTTAAGTAATTGCATAAAGAATGCTTATATTATGATTTTCATAAGCACACTAGTATCAGTTCTTAAAGAGCAGATTTAAACTTTAAGTTCCTTATTTTTTTCTAATTAAATAAAAACATTTAACACCCCAATATGCCTGGTAAAAAGCAATTGCTTTGTTGTTGATGATATTCATAATATTTACCAATTGCTAACTCCATTTGTGACATAAGAAACTTAATTGCTGAATTTAAATGACACTGCAAAAAGGGAAGGGAAATTTATAGACAAATGTTTAGTGCTAAAAGTAAATTATTTTAGACCTAGTTAGGTTTGGCTCTGTGAATAGAGCATCAGCCTGCGAACTCAAGGGTCCCACGTTTGGTTCCAGTCAATGGCGTATACCTTGGTTGTGGGCACATCCCCAGTGGGCAGTGTGCAAGAGGCAGCTGATCAATGTTTTAAACTCTCTACGCCCCTCCTTCCCTCTCTGTAAAAAATCAATAAAATATATTTAAAAATAGATAAAAGTAAATTATTTTAATATATACTTCTATATATTTCATCTACTTTTCCCACACTTTAAAACTGTCTGAGGAAAAAGAGAAACATTTTAAATTTCAAGTTACAAACAAAAATAGCTCTTTGCCAACACAGAACATAATATGGGGACTCTATAGCTATTGTTTCTAAGAATATAAGAGCTGATTGTATCACATTGTGTGTAATCTATAAGAAAAACAGTGCAATGTTTATATAGCTAGTAATGGGATACTCTAAGTCAATATATTATGCATTTTTGAGTGACATTGAAGGATAACACCATTATTTTATTGTGTATTTTAGTATCTGTTCTGAGTTAATTATGTTCACTGTTCTGTCATCAGTTGTCATTCAGTCTTTTGTAAAACTTGAGCATCTGCATTTAATATGGTTGTATTGTTTCAGTTTACTACCACTGGTTGCAATAGACTCAAATGACAATTTTGCATCTATCATAAAAACAAAAAATTCATTGAAAATAGAAACATCTTACTTTGCAACAAATATACAATCTAAATATTAGTAAGATGTCTAAACTTATGAAAATTAGAATGAGTTTACCTCATTATATGTAAACTCATCTATATTAAAAGTGCTGCATCTTTTTTAAAGTAAATAGCAAGAGATTCAAAAATGGCAGCAGAATAAGTATAAAGTGAACTGACACTCTACCAGGACCAAACTGAAATACAACTGAAATACAGAAAAATCACCCTAACCCTAACCGGTTTGGCTCAGTGGATAGAGCATTGGCCTGAGGACTCAAGTGTCCCAGGTTTGATTCGTCAAGGGCATGTAGCTTGCAGGCATATCCCCAGTAGGGGGTGTGCAGGAGGCAGCTGATTGATGTTTCTCTCTCATCAATGTCTCTAACTCTCTCTTTCCCTTCCTTTCTGTAAAAAAATCAATAAAATATATTTTTAAAAAAAGAAAAGAGAAACCACTCTGAAAAAACAATTGAAGACTAACTAGAAACAACCTTGATAATAAGGTTGAAAAGTAGAGACCGCATAAGACTGGTAGGAAGTACAGAAGTATGAAAGAGTTGGTAGACTCCCACAGACAGCAGCTGAAGTTTTAGAGAAGTATTGCAGCTATGGGGATTCTCACTGAAAACTCTGGATTTTAAACTCCAAACTAGGATTCCCCAGCCCAGAGCACCAGAACTGAGAAAGGTGATCAAATAACATCTGGCTGTGAAAACAAGCAAGGTTGCTATCTGCCAGCAAGAGATGGCTGGAAATATAGGCAATGTCTGAAAGAACCAATGCACACATTTTCGTGTGCAGCCACTAACTTTGGGCTCTGGTAGAGGGAGGGCAGAGTGGACTGGAGCTGTGTGAGCAGAAACCAGGTTTGGGTGCTCTGGAGTTGGAGCTCAGAGGGAAGCCACTCTGGTTTCCTATGCTGAGTCATTACCTCACACTGCAGAGGACATTTTTCTCTGGTGAATCTTTACTATCCAGGCAGTTTTGTCCTCAGGGGAAGGCAGTTGCCCCACCCTGTTAGAAGACCTCTAGTACCACCTTGTGGCCCATAGTCTGAAGCTAATAAAAGCTGATTGTCAATAGGATAGCAGTGAGAAATGGGTCTCTGCAAGTTTTGAGCCTGACCTAATCTGGCGCTCTGGTGCTCATGTTAGTCCTTTAAAAAGAGCACCCAGCCCCAGCATAGGGAACCATAAGCTGTAGATTGCTGATAGCCCCAAACAAGGTACTCAAGGTGAGTCAAAAGCAGCATCTGACATTGTACTGCACTAGAGCCAGAGCAGATCTACCCAATACAAAAATACAAACCCAAACAGGCAGCCACAATGGGGAGACAAAAAACAAACCCCAAATGAAAGAATAAGAGAATTATCCAAAAGAAGAGCTGAATGAAATGGAGATAAGAAATTTATCAGAAATAGAGTTGAAAAGTTGATGGCAAAGATGCCCACCAGCTAGAGAAAAGATATACAACATATCACTAATAAAGAACACAGTGGAAGAAATAAAAGCAGATAAGGGGAAGCCAGTGGTCAGATCAATGATTTAGAAGAGAGGGTAGAAAAAAATCACTCAATCAGAGAATCAAAAAGAAAAAATTAAAAAACAGGAGGACAGCACAAGGGAACTATGGGATAATATTCACATAATAGGAGTTCCAGAAAGTGAACAAGGGTTAGAGAATGTGTTTGAAGAAATAATGACAGAAAACTTTCCTAACCTGGTGAAGGAAAATGTCACACAAGTTCAGTAGGCATAGAGAGTCTCAGGCAAGAAGGATCCAAACTGGCCATGTCCAGAGATAGCATAATTAAAATGCTAAAAATTAAAGACAAAGAGAATGTTAAAGGCAGTCTAACAAGGCTATCATTCAAAATAGATGGTGAAATCAAGGGCTTCCCGGAAAAAAGATGCTAAAGGCCAAACCTGCATTGCAAGAAATGCTAAAGGTGGTGAGGAGGCTGGGGAGAGGTCAATGGGGGAAAAAGAAGACTTACGTAATACTTCAAACAATAAAGAATTTAAATGTAAATTTAAAAAATGAAATGCTAAAGGGGCTACTGTAATGAGAAAAAATATATAGAGAAATATAGGCATAAAGAATTAAAATGTCAATAAATAAGAATGCTATATAATAAAAAGCTTTTATGCAAATAGACCAAATGGTGGAACCACTGGAACAACTGAACAAATTAACAATTGGTTGCTATGATGAGCGCTGACCACCAGGGTTCATGTGTGGAACATGGCAGGCATTGGCCATGGTGGGATGATGAGCAGAGGCAACAAGGCACTGTCATCAGGGTGAGCCTCTGGTAGTTACTGAAAATTATTTGCTCCTACGCATTGGAGTCCCACCCAGCACTTGCACCCACTGTTGGTGCCTAGCACTGGTCCTGATCACTCAGTGCCATCAGCAGGTGACCATGAGGGCTTCTTCACCTCCCCCTACCGCTGAAGGGCAATTGAGGCAGCAGCCACTGCTTACACCTGCTGACAGCACTGACCCCACTTGCACCTATGCTGGTTCAGGCCCCAATTGCTCCATGCCATCAGCAGGTGCGAGTGGGGATGTCGCCATTGGTGCATGAGAGCAGTGGTGGCAGGAGCGGGGCTGCCAGTGGACAGGAAACCTGGGCCATAGCAGGAGGGGCCAGATGGAGGCATAGAGGATGGGTTGAGACACGCCCTGTGCCTACCACAGCCTCACGGTCCACAGTTCCTTTCAAGGTGAATGAATTAATGCACTGAGCCCCTAGTTTATTGATAATAACTCTGAGTATAAATGGATTAAATGCTGCAATAAAATGGCATAGGGTAGCTGAATGAATACAAAAATATGACTCAATTTTATGCTATCTACACTCTCACACAGGATGAGAGTGAAGAGATAGAAGATTTTTTCCATGAAACTAGGAACAAACAAACAAACAAACAAAGCTGGGATAAAAATACTCATATCTGACAAAATAGACTTCAAAATGAAGGCCATCACAAGAGACAACAAGGTTCATCATATAATACTAAAGGGATTTATTGAACAAGAGGATATAACCCTAGTAAACATATATGCACCCAATAAAGGAGCACCTAGATATATAAAAACAACTTCTATAGGACTTTAAGTGAGAGATCTACCCCAATACAGTCATAGTGGACAACATTAATACCTTACTGAATTCATTGGATAGATCTTTCAGATAAAAAATTAATAATGATACAGAGACTTACATGAAACCCTGAATCAGATGGATTTAGTTTTCATTTATAGAACATTTTACTTCAAAACTGCAGAAATACATTCTTCTCAAGTGCACATGTGTCATTCCAAAAGATATAACCACATATTAGGACACAAAAAAAGTCTCTAAAGTTCAAGATGATTGAAATCATATCAAACATCTTCTCAGACCACAGTAGAATTAAATTAGAAACCAACTACAGCAAAAACACTCAAAACATTAAAGCACATGGAGACTAATTAGCATGTGATTAAACAATGAGTGGGTTAACAATGAGATTAAGAAAGAAATCAAAACTTCCTGGAAACAAATGAAAATGAACTCACAACAACCCCAAATCTCTAGGACACAGCAGTCCTGAGAGGGAAATTTATAGCACTATAGGCCTACCTGAAAAACAAGTTTTTTTTTTTTATTATTATTTAATAATAAAATATTTAACCCTACAATGTAAAGAATTATAAAGAGAACAACAAGAAAAGCCCAGAATAAGTAGAAGAAAGGAAAGAATAAAGATCAGAGAAATGACATAGGGACTAAATAAAAATACTAAAAAAATCAATAAAACCAGAAACTGGTTCTTTGAAAGAATAAACAAGATTGATGAATTCATAAAGAAATAAAGAGAGAAGATCCAAATGAATAAAAATGAGAAGTGAAAGAGGTGAAGTAAGAACTGACACAACAAAATTTTAAAGGATTGTAAGAAAGTACTATGAATGATTATATGCCAACAATCTGGACAACCTGGGAGAAATGGACAAATTCTTAAAAAAAATAGTCTTCCAAAACTGAATCATAAAACCTGAATAGGCCAATAACAACTAATGAAATAGAAGCAGTAATACAAAAAAAAAAAATCTCAGCAAACAGAAGCCTAGTTGATATTTATTCACAGGGGAGTTTTATCAAACCTACAATGAGCTACTAATACCTATCCTTCTCTAACTATTGCACAAAGTCCAAGAGGAAGTAACACTTCTAAGGTCTTTTTACAAGGCCAGCATTATCCTAATTTAAAAAAACAGATAAAGACACTACAAATAAAGAGAATTATAGGCCAATATCTCTCATGAACATAGATGCTAAAATCCTCAACAGAATATTAGCAAATTGCATCCACCAATATATTAAAAGATCATACACCACGACCAGATGGGGTTTATTCCAGAGATGCAAGGCTGGCAAGATATTTACAAATCAATAAATATGATACAACACATAAAAAAAATTGGAAGACAGAAATCACATGATCATATCAATAGATGCAGAAAAAGCATTGAACAAAATCCACACTTTTTTTTAAATAAAATCTCTCAGCAAAGTGTGAATAGAGGGATCACATCTCAATATAGTGAAGACCATATACAGCAAACCTACATATTCAGTGGGTAAAAACTAAATCCATTCCCCTAAGAAAAGAAATTAAATAGGAATGTCTTCTTTCACCACTTTTATTCAACATAATACTGGAAGTCCTAGCCACAGTGATTAGATAAGAAGAAAAAAAAGGTATCCATATTGGAAAGGATGAAGTAAAACTCTTATTATTTGCAGATGACATGATATTGTACATAGAAAATCCTAAAGACTCCACCAAAAAAAATTGTTAGTTTTAATAAATGAATTTAGCAATGTAGCAGGATACAAAATTAACACCCAGAAATAGATGGCATTTTTATAGACTGATAATGAATTATCAGAAAGAGAAACTAAACGAACAATCCCAATTTACCATTCTCAACAAAAAAATTAAGATATTTTGGAATAATCTTAATCAAGGAGTTAAAAACTTGTACTCAGAAAACTACAGGACATTAAAAAAAAGTAACAGAGAAAGATATAAACATATGGAAAAGTATACCAAGTTCATGGATTGGTAGACTTTAACATCATTAAAATTTCCATACTACCTAAAGCAATCTACAAATTCAATGCAATCGATATTAAAGTACCAATGGCATATTTCATAAACCTAGAATAAACACTCCAAAAATTTACATGGAACCAATAAGACCCAGAATACCTACAGCAATTTTGAGAATGAACAAAGTTGAAAAATTACAATACCAGATATAAAATTATACTACAAAGCCATTGTAATCAAAACTGCCTGGCACTGGCTTAAGAAGAAGCATACAGATCAGTGGAACAGAATATACTAGTAAAACCCAGAAAATGACTCAAGGCATTATGATCAATTAATATTTGACAAAGTAGGAAAGAAGATATAATGGAGTCAAGATAGACTCTTCAATCAATGGTGTTGGGAAAATTGGACAGATACATGCAAAAAAATGAAATTAGATCACCAAATTACACTATACACAAAAATAAACTCAAAATGGATAAAAGACTTAAATGTAAGCCGTGAAACTATTAAAAACACTAGTAAAAACCATATGTAGCACAATCTCAGACATCTCTCATAGCAATATGTTTATGAATACATCTCCTAGGGCAATGGTCAGCAAATTGCGGCTCATGAGCCACATGCGGCTCTTTGGCCCCTTGAGTGTGGCTCTTCCACAAAATACCATATGTGGACACACATGTACAGTGCAATTGAAACTTTGTGGCTCATGCACAGAAGTTGGTCTTTGGCTCTTAAAAGAAATTTCAATCGTTGTACTGATATTTGGCTCTGTTGACTAATGAGTTTGCCAACCACTGACCTAAGGTAAAGGAAACTAAGAAGAAAATAAACAAATGGGAATGCATAAAAATAAGAAGCTTTTGCACAGCAAAAGAAAAAAATCAATAAAATGAAAAGGGAGCACAATATATGGGAGAACATATTTAGCAATGATACATCTGCTAAAGAGTTAATATCCAAAATATATAAGGAACTCATACAACTTAACAAAATGAAGACAAACAAAACAATTAATAATGGGCAAAGGACCTAAATAGACACTTCTCTAGAGCCAACATACAGATGTACAAGAGACATGGAAAAATGCTCAAAGTCACTGATCATCAGAGAGATGTAAATTAAAATGACAATGATGTATCATCTCATAACTGTGAGAATGACTGCCATCTACAAATCAACAATTGACAAGTTCTGGTGAGGATGTGGACAAAAGGGAACCCTAGGGCACTGTGGTTGGAATGCAGACTGGTGCACAGCCATTATGAAAAATAGTATGGAGTTTCCTCAAAAAATTAAATATGAAACTGCCATTTGACCCAATGATCCCACTTCTATGGATATGTCCTAAGAGATCTAAAACACCAGTCAGATAGAATATATGCACCTATATGTTCTTAGCAGTGCAATTTACAATAGCTAAGATTTGGATATAGTCCAAGTGCCCATTAGTAGATGAGTGGATAAAAAAGCTATGGTATATTAACAAAATGGAATACCAAGAAGCAGAAAAAAAGAAGGATCTCTTACCCTTTGAGACAGCACAGGGACTTGAAGAGTATGCTAAGCAAAATGAGGCCATCTGAGAAAGACAAGTGTTACTTATATGTAGAATTTAGTGACAAAATAAACTAAGAAATGAAGAAACATAGAAGCATAGAACAGACTGTATAATCTCAGAAGGAAGTTGGGGAGGGTAGGAAGAGATTAACCAAAGAACTTGTATGTATGCAAGATCATGGACACAAATAGGGTGGTGAAAGTTTAAGTCATGAAGGAGAGGGAAGGTAGGGGTGGGCTACAAGAGGTCAATGGGGGAAAAAGGGGAATATATGGGATGCTTTCTTTTTTTTGAATTTTTGTACAATTTTAATTTTATTTTTGAGCAAATTTTAATATTATTTTGTATTTTTTTAATTTAATAAATCTTTATTATTCAGATTATTCCAATTGTTCCTCTCCTCGCCCCCCCCCCCCGCCCTTGCTCACTCCACCTGGTTCCGACCTCACACTCTGCTCTTATCTCCCCCCACCTTTGTCCTCATCTGTAGGAACCTCTTTCCACGTCCCGCGTGGTGCGGGTTCCCGGTTCAGGTTTCAGATTCTGAAGGAGACTGCACGCAAATGAAAAGAGAGACAAGAAAACATTAATTTGGCGATATTGGGGGGCTAGATGGGAGCTTTCCTCTAGTGGAAAAGGCTACCCCTTGCTCTGGCCTTTTTCTCCCTTTTATTAAGGCTTTGGGAGACACTCATAGCCTTTAGGCAGGAAATTATAAGAACAGAAATTAACATGAAACAAACAGATAGAGGTTGCTTCAGCTAACAATGTTTCAACTACACAGTGAGTGATTAGCTAGCTCTAACCTTTCAGAGCAATTAAGGTTGACCAGCCTTCTGGTCTCCTGTTCACATCCATTTAGTGAGAACAATGTTTGGTTTCCGGCACTCATCCATAGATGTACAATTTTTGTCCAGTCTCTTACCGCACCCCCACACCTCTTTCCCCCTGAGAATTGTCAGTCCACTCGCTTTCTATGCCCCTAATTCTATTATATTCACCAGTTTATTCTGTTCACCAGATTTTTAATTCACTTGATGTTTGTATTTACTTGTTGATAGATATGTATTTATTGTTCATAATTGTTATCTTTACCTATTTTTTCTTCTTCCTCTTCTTAAAGATTATCTTTCAGCATTTCATATAATACTGGTTTGGTGGTGATGAACTCCTTTAGCTTTTTCTTCTCTGTGAAGCTCTTTATCTGTCCTTCATTTCTGAATGATAGCTTTTCTGGGTAGAGTAATCTTGGTTGTAGGTTCTTGCTCTTCATCACTTTAAATATTTCTTGCCACTCCTGTCTGGCCTACATAGTTTCTGTTGAGAAATCAGCTGACAATTATATGGGTGCTCTCTTGTAGGTAATTAACTATTTCTCTCTTGCTTCTTTCAATATTCTCTCTTTGTCTTTTGCTCTTGGTATTTTAATTATGATGTGTCTTGGTGTGGTCCTCTTTGGATTCCTTTTGTTTGGGGTTCTGTGTGCTTCCTGGACTCATAGGTCTATTTCTTTCACCAGGTTGGACAGGTTTTCAGTCATTATTTTTTCAAATAGCTTTTCAGTATCTTGCTCTCTCTCTTCTTCTGGCATCCCCATAATTCTGATGTTGTTATGCTTGAAGTTGTCCCAGAGGCTTCTTACACTATCTTCAAATTTTTGGATTCTTTTTGCTTTTTGCTTTTCTAGTTGAGTGATTTTTACTTTTTTGTATTTCAAATATTTGACTTGATTCTTGTGGTTTTCTAGTCTGCTGTTAAATCTATGTATAACATTTTTTATTTCAGTCAGTGTATGTTTAATTTCTAGTTGGTTCTTTTTCATCTCCTCTTGAGTCTCACTAAATTTATCCATTTTTTTTCTCTAGGAAATTCTTGAAAAAACTTATAACCGTGGTTTTGAGCTCTATGTCTAGTTGTTTGTTTTCCTACATCTCTTTTATTTGTGATCTGTTTCTTTGTCTCTGCATTTTTGCTGCTTTCCTGAGTTGGTAGAGTAGCTTTGTGTGCTAGGTGTTCTATAGGGCACAATGGCTCAGCCTCCTAGTTACCTGAAGTGAACACTCTTGATCCACCCCTTTGTGGACTGTGTGCACAGCCTTGTTGTAGTTAAATCTTGGTTGTTGTTGGTATCACTGGGAGGAATTGTCCTCCAGGCCAATTGGTTGTGAGGATCAGCTGAGTCTATACTGGGAGAACTTCTGTGCTGGAGACACCCCTTTGATAAAGATTTGCAAAATTGCAAAGGCCTCTATGCTTAGCTTGGATAGGGCAGAGTCTCAGAGTGGAGCAGGCAGCCTTGACTTTCCATCAGACCTGCCCTATGAAGCCCCTGGGTCTCAGTGTCCCTTGGAAATCACTGCAAGCACCTCTGAAAGAAAGCTGCCCTCAAGTTTCGCCCCCGGTCAGACAGTCCAATTTTTCCCCAAATGAATATGGTTTCCCGGATTCTCACCTGAATCTGGAGTTCAGTGTAGTTAGGAGCTTCCATCTCCTTCCTGCTAGAAAAAGCCAGCAGCACACTCAGCAGTCAGTCCTCTCCATGCACACTTGCACGTGTGCTTCTAGACTTCTGCCTTTCGGGGCTCCTCTGAGTCTCTGTATGCTTTTCTCTTTTCCTGATAGTCCAGATTCCCTCCATATGAGTCTGGGTTCCCAAGGTCTTGCCCAGAACTGAAGTTCAGTACAGTTGGAACTGGGGTTCAGTGCCGTCAGGAGCTCCCATCTCCCTGCCACTAGAGAAAGCCAGCCAGAATTCCATGAGTCCTCTCCGCACATCTGTCTCCATATCTGAGCCTTTGGCAGGTCCTTTGAGTCTCTGAGTGCTTTTCTCTTTCCTTTGAGTTGTAAAATGTCCAGTCATCCAGCTTTCCTGTGGTTCTGATGATATCTGTTTTGTCTTTTAGTTGTAGTTTTGAAATTGTTGTGCAATTCTTTTTTAGGTGTTTACCTAACCTGCCATCTTGTTTTTCTTGCCCATATGGGATTCTTTCAATGGTAAAAGATTTTACAAAATGGCTAAGGAACATACAATTTTTTAAAAAATATTTTTTGTTATATATTTTATTGATTTTTTATAGAGAGGAAGGGAGAGGGACAGAAAGTCAGAAACATCGATGAGAGAGAGACATCCATCAGCCGCCTCCTGCACGCCCCCCACTGGAGACGTGCCCACAAGCAAGGCACATGCCCCACCCGGAATCAAACCCAGGACCCTTCAGTTCGCAGGCTGACACTCTATCCACTGAGCCAAACCGGTGTCGGCAACATTCAATTTTTAATAATAAAATCCTTAATCATTATAATTTTTATATGTTGTTAATTACATATAAATGTTTTAAAAATTAGAGAAAGATAATACAAAATAATTAAAATATTTAACAAATATTCTGAATTTTTGTTGAAAAAACTCAATATGGATCTGGCTTCTGAGATAGGAAAAAAATATTTAACAAATATGAGAAAATATTAAAAAATATAATTATGGAATCATGTGATAAAAATATAAAATATATTAAAATGGCACTTAATATTAAAACTAAATATAATTTGTATATTTCGTGTTTTGAAAACTTTTAATTATTCTATACAGATGTACACATACACATAACACACACCCAAACTTGCTAAAGCCTAACAAAAAAATTTTCAGTGGGATACCAAGCAGAACAAAGCTGATAAGTTAGCTATACATACAAGTCAGTATTTGCTATCACCGAGATGTCTGTTAAGGTGTTAAAAGTAAAATGTACCTAGCAAAGATCTCTCAGCAGAATATTCTCAAGTACTATTTAATTGAAACTACAAATGGCTAATGAAATAAGAATTAAATAATTATTTTCTTTCATTGATAGAAATACTCCTGAGTTAGAAGCATTTTCTTGCACTAATTGGGTTAAAATTGTAGTCATTCTCTCTTTGAAGGAGTGTTTTTATTTCCCAAAGATTTTCACAAAACTCATATGTCAAGTCTCGTGAAAACCAAATCAAGGTTAGTTATTTTCATTGACTAATAAATAATGTAAGGTTATCAATAATCTTTAGATATTGGCAAAAGGATATATAGAATAAATGGTAATCTTAAGAACCAAATAATACATCTAAATATATTGACAAATTTGGGGCAGAACAATTGTGGGAAGTTAGTTTTCTAATTAGAGTATATGTTCTTTAACAGTAAATTTTATGATCTATTTCATCACCTTCTCTTCTAAGAATGACTACCATATAGTAGACACTGAAAATTTACATTGAGTTGCCAGATTATGATCTCTGAACACATAATAATCTGTCCACTCAGTGTATACCCTATATAATAAAAGGCTAATATGTAAATTGTCCCATTGACCAGGAGTTCAAGCAGCAGGCAGGCTGGCCAACTGCCCATTTGCCCCCACCCACCCCTAGCCAGGATGGCTGGACCCCACCCATGCACAAATTTATGCATCAAGCCTCCATAAATTATATATTTATGTATATACGATAATATATATATATACACACACTTATGTATATATGTGTGTATATATATATATGTATGTGTGTGTGTATGTGTGTGTGTGTGTGTGTGTGTGTGTGTGTATACACACACACACACAATGAGTGACCAGATTATTATGCATTCAGAGATCATAATAATCTGGCCACTCAGTGTATATGTATTCTATATAATAAAGAGCTAATATTCCTATTAGACAAAACAGCAGAGCCATCCGAATGACCTTCCAGACAACCATCTGGGCGAACTTCAGGATAAAACTGAGGCTGCGAGGGCAAGCTGAGGCTGTGAGGGGCTGTGAGGGCCAGCCAGGGCTGCAAGAGCTGGCCAGGGTTTTGAGGGCTGGCTGAGGCATCTGTGGCTGTGAGGGCCAAGCCCCTTGCACAAATTTTATGCATTGGACCTCTAATATTAAAATAAACAGGTTTCCTTTATTGCTTCTTTTAAAAAGAGTCCCTTTAGTATTTCTTGCATTGCTGGCTTGGTGGTAACAAACTCCCTTAATCTTTTTTTTTTGCCTGTGAATTTCCTCACTTCACCTTTAATTTTGATTGATAGCATTTTGGATTAAGTCCCTTTCTTTGCCTCACTTTGTATACTTCATTCCATTTCCTTCTGGCCTGATGTGTTTCTGTTGAAAAATCAGTTGATAATCCAATGGCAGATCCCTTGTAGATAATGTTCTGCCTCTCTCTTGCAGTCCTGTATAGTTAATGCTTGCCATGGTAATTATGCGGCTCTTGGTATGGATCTTTTTGGTTCATCTTATTCAGGACTCTAAGCTTTTGTGACTTTTTCTTTTCCATATCAGGGAATTTTTCTGTCATTACTTCTTCAAATGGTTTTCTATTCATTGCTTCTCTTCTTGACTTTATGGCACCCCTCCCTACTATGCAGATGTTGCTTCATTTCACGTTATTCCAAAGCTCCCTTAAACGCACCTATGGCTTTTTATTTATTTTTAATTTTTTAAAAATTAAATCTTTATTATTCAGATTATTACATTTGTTTCTCTTTTTTTCCCCTCCATAGCTCCCCTCCACCCGGCACCCCCCACTACCCTTACCTCTCTCCATTGACCTCATCCATAGGTGTATGATTTTTGTCCAGTCTCTCCCTGTACACCCCTCAACCCTTTCCCACTGAAAATTATCAGTACACTCCATTTCTGTGCTCTTAATTCTATTATATTCACCAGTTTATTCTGTTGATCAAATTTTTAATTCACTTAATTTTTAGATGCACTTGTTGATAGATAATGTATTTGTTGTTCATAATTTTTTATCTCTTACCTTTTTCTTCTTCCTCTTTTAAAGGAGTGCTTTTCAGCATTTCATAATACTGCTTTGGAGTTGATGAACTCCTTTAGCTTTTTCTTATCTGTGAAGCTCTTGATCTGCCCTTCAATTTTGAATGCTAGCTTTGCTGGATAGAGTATTCTTGGTTGTAGGTTCTTGCTATTCATCACGTTGAATATTTCTTGCCACTCCCGTCTGGTCTGCATCCTTTCTGTGGAGAAATCAGCTGACAGTCCTATAGGTGCTCCCTTATAGGTAATGAACTGTTTTTCTCTTGTTGCTTTTAATATTCTCTCTTTGTTTTTTTGCTCTTGGTATTTTAATTATGATGTGTCTTTGTGTAGTCCTCTTTGGATTTCTTTTATATGGGGTTCTGTGTGCTTCCTGGACTTGTGAGTCTATTTCTTTACCAGATGTGGGAAGTTTTCAGTCATTATTTCTTTAATTAAGTTTTCAGTATCTTGCTCTTTCTCTTCTTCTGGCACCCCTACAATTCTGATGTTGGTACACTTGAAGCTGTCCCAGAGTCTCCTTACATTATATTCACATTTTTGGATTCTTTCCTCTTCTTGATTTTCCAGTTTAGTGTTTTCTGATTCTTTATATTTCCAATTTTGACTTGATTCTTGCCTTCCTCTAGTCTGCTGTTAGGTCTCTGTATAATATTTTTTATTTCAGTCAGTGTATGTTTAATTTCTAGTTGGTCCTTTTCCATCTCTAGTTGGTCCTTTTTCTTCTCCTCTTGGGTCTCGCTAAATTTATCCATCCTTCAAAGGGTATTCTTGAAAAACCTTATAACTGTGGTTTTGAACTCTATACCCAGTCATTTGCTTTCCTCCATTTCTTTTGTTTGTGATCTCTTCTTTTGTCTCTGTATTTTCACTATGCCGGGAGAACTTCTGTGTTGGATTCAGCCTTATGATACAAGACTTGCAAAACTGCAAAAGCCTCTCTGTTGAGCTTGGGATGTGTGGAGTCTCAGGGCTTAAGGGATTGCCTTGCCTTCAAGTTGGCCCTGCTCTCCATGGCCCCTGAGTCTCACATGATTGGGTAATCACTGGAGCGGTCCCTGTGTGTGTGCGTACTCTCTCTCACAGTGCCTCTAGACTGCTGCCTTTCCAGCTCCCCTGTGGTCCAGGACCATATGAGTCTGGGTCCCCAGGGTTTTGCCTGAAACTGGGGTTTAGTGGAGTTAGAAGTGGCACAATTGGGAGGCTCTGTCTCCTGCCACTTAGGAAAGCCAGTGGCACAATCAGCAGTCAGTCTTCTGTGAGCAGTGCTTTGAGCGCTACCAGACTGCTGCCCTTTCAGGACTCCCCTAAATTTTCATGCACTTTTCCCTTTTCAGAGTCCAAACTCCCCCCGTATGAATTTCGGCTGCACCTCAGGTTTAGTGTCGTAGGATAAGGGTTTCAATGTAGTTGGGAGTCTCAGTCTCCCTCCTGCCAGAGAAATCCAGCCAGGTTCTCAGGCACCCGTTCTCTCCATGCTGCTTCTCCATACCTCAGCTTTTTGCAGCTCCTCTGGGTCTCTGTGAGCCACTCTCTTTCCCTCTAGTTGTAGAATTTTCACTCAGCAAGCTTTCCTGTGGTTCTGGATGATGTCCATTCTGTCTTTTAGTTGTAGTTTTGAAATTGTTGTGCGAGGCAGCAGTGTAGGTATTACCTATGCTGCTATCTTGGATTTCTAATTATTTTTTTCAATTGCTATTCAGATTGGGCGTATTTTACTTCCCTGTCTTCTAATTCACTTATACTCTATTGTTGAAACTTCCATTGTGTTTTTTAGTGCAACTATGTCATTTTTCATTTCCTCTTGGTTCTTACATGTGTTGTTGATCTTCTCATCCAAGCAGATTTAGGAACTTTATGATCCTTACTCTCAATTCTTTCTCTGACATATTGCTTACCCCCATTTCATTTTGCTTTCTTTCTGGTGATGCCTCCTTTTCTTTCCTTGTTTTTTGTCTTCCCATTTTTGCTTTCTCTTTCTGACCCTGGGAACCCTGCTTGAGATTTGAGAGGTTGAATACTCTATTAGGACAATGGTCCAGAAAGAATTAGCCTAGAGGCTGGGTCTGCCTTGAGTCTCACACCTTTATTGTCTTTGCTCTGAGCTGTATTCCTTTCTTCCATGGGTCTGGTCCCTCAGTTGTCAATATCAGATGGTTGGGGGTGGCAGGAATGTGTGCACTAATCCCTAGTATATGACTCCTTGTGAGGACCCAGAGCCATCTAGCATGTAATTTACTGTGTGGCCCTGGATTCCATCGCAGGTGGCATCCCAGTTCCCTCTGGCAACATACTTGCAGTGCAGTCCTATGGACCCTGTCTAAGCACACCAGCTTTCTCCAGGTAGCCCTGGCCGTTCTCTTCTGTGGTCCATGTGGGATGCATGCTAGTTTGATTTAGGTAGCCCCTGAAGGACTGTCCCAGGGGCTAGGGTGGAGGGATTACGGGTTGCTCTGGGTCCCACACTCAGAGCTGTCATGTGGCTTAGAGTGGGGTGCATTCTGGGTTATTCCATGTTGCCCCAGCAGCAATCACCAGGGCTTGGGATGGAGTGGGTGTGTGTTGCTCTGGGTTGCATAGTTCTTGTTTCTTATGGCCTGGACTGAGGAATATGCTGGATTGCTCCAGTTCATTTCTCCCTGGTGTGGAATGGGGATGGGTTGCTCTGGATCACACAGTCCATGCTCTCTTGTGTCCAGGAGTTAGGCATATACTGGATTGCTCTGGGTTGTCCCTCCCAGGCCCTGGGTGGAGTGGGAATGGGTTGCTCTGAGTCACACAGTTTTTGTTCTCCTGTGGCCTGAAGTGGGACATAAACTGTGTTGTTCTGGGTCACCCAGCAGGCCTGTTCCAGGAGCTAGTTTCAAGTGGATTTGGAGTGGCTCCTCGTCAGACTAGCAGCATGGTACTGGGGTCTGTGGCAGGATGAGGTACAAGGTCCCCCTGGCTTATACTCACTACAGAGTTCTGGAGCTGGATCCTGGGATGCTGAGTCCTGGCTTTGCTAGTGAGGAGGCCTGGTTTAGGAGGTCACTATGGCATGTGATCCCTGCAGATGTGTGGGAACCTGCCAGTAGGTACTGCATCACACTCTGCTGGAGCACGGTGGTGATACTATGTGGGTTATGACTAGCAAGCAGCATTCTCTAGGCCTCCTCTACTCTTCCTTATTGAAAATTGTCTCCTCAGCTGTGTCTAATTTGTTAATCCAGGGGTGGATGTCCTCTAATTTGATTGCTTTTCTGGCCCAGGCCCAGGAGGTGGTGCATGACACTGCTGCCAATTCAGCTGCCATTTTCTTTCTTTTTCAACAGGTTTCATTTAAATTTATGTAATTTCATTTGGAAATGTAGTCATAGAAAATCACCTCATTTTTAGCTTTGCTCGTTGGAGTTCAGAATTAACATTATAACAAACACAATCTTGTATAATAAAAGGCTAATTTTCAAATTGACCAAACAGTGGAACAACTGGTCACTATGACACACACTGATCACCTGGGGGCATGTTCAGTGCAGGAGCTGCCCCCTGATGGTCAGTGCACTCCCACAGTGGGAGTGTCACTCACCCAGAAGCCCTGACCAGACTTATGGCTGGTGAGTACAGTGGCAGTGGCAGAAGCCTCTCCCACCTCGGCAGTAGCACTAAGGATGTCTGACTAACAGCTTAAGCTCTCTCCCTGGCAGTTGGACATCCCCAGAGGGCTCCTAGACTGCAAGATGGTGCAGGCCAGGCTGAGGGACCACCCCCTCCTAAGTGCACAAATTTTATGCACCGAGCCTCTAGTATATTATATGAGAGACCCCAATGCATAGATTATATATATGAACCAAAACTCATTTAAATTTCCTATCATTTTATGCTGTTATTTGTGATACTTTAAGTTAATACACCTTATGGTAGCTTAAGAATCCTACATAGTCTTCCAAAATAAATAAATAAAATCTGTGGTTTTGGCTTAAAATATTCATTTGCATTTAATATTATAGAAACTTACATGATAGGATTAAGTACACTGCAGTTCAAGTATGTAAAATAAAATGGAAATCATGCAACCAACTGCAATCATATTGTGCCAATATTCAGGATGGGCATAGATGAAAGACACAACAGGTTTTGAAAGCAATCAAATTAATCATAGCCTAAGCTGGGAAATAGAGAGGGCAAGATTGCTACTCCTCAGGTCATGCTGTGATGATGAAGGAAACATCTGATCACTTGATTGCAAGGCTACAGATACAGTATTGAAGTATTTCCCAAGTAACTAATTTTGGTAATATGCGGATGTTCCTGCTGCTTGGAAGCAAGAGTAGAATCTCTCTTGTACTCATATTTTTAAGTTCAAGGCCCCAAATGCAACCAAAATTGTGCAAGTTGTAGATCAATCCACAATTTGTGATACAGTGAAAATAATAGGGAAAGGAGCTAATGGGGTGAAATTGAGAAACATAATCAGAGTAGAAGAATATGAAACAGAGACATAACAATATAATTGTAGGCTTTTGCATTTTATTTTAATGTCATGTTTACCCCTTAAAGATTATTTTGTGTCCCAAATTCATCCAATTTTACATCAAGGAGATAATTTGAGTATCTGGAGTGCTGGCTGAGGCAAGATAAGTGAGGCCAGAACTATTCTCTTGTCAGTTCCTATCTGCTTTCTTCTTCAGTTCAATGGTGCATCTAAAGAAATATCTGCATGGTATATTTGTTAATGATAACTATTCACTTTTTTAATGAACTGATGGTGGGTAATACTGGCCTCTAAGAATTCTAAAACTCAGACTTTATGAAACACATAAACACTGAGTTTTTGGGAATAGCAAAAGAGAGTATTTCTTTGAATAAAGGCAAATTTGATTAGAATTCAGATGAAAGAATACCTAACTGTGTGACTTAGGATTCATTTCTTATCCTCTTTCCTCAGTTTTCTCATTTATAAGGTGGAGATGTTAATATCTATTTCATGTTGTTGATGTGAGGATAATGATATATGTGAACTGCTTACTGGAGCACCTGACAAAAATATTTAGTTGACTAACAACATTCTTTTTACTATTTAAAAATTTTTACTTTTTTCTTTTGGCAATGATGATATCTTCAAACTTAGGTGATATCAAATACATTTTTATACTTTCTTTCCTAAAATATGATAGAAAATAACTTTCCATGAAGGAAATAGTAGTAGTTCACAAAGTTTTCAGTACTCTTCAAGTCTGAGTATTTTGAGGCACCAATTTATAAAAGTCAAGACAAGTGCTTGTTCTGTATTTTAATGATATCTTAACTTTTTAATGTGATGTACTTCCATGGTTCTTGTCACTGTGAAAAGCAAACTTTCAAAGAAATACATTTAAAAAGAAACGGATATGTGAATGCTTTTGGTTCCCACTCTCTTCTAGCATGATAGACAAAGCCAGGGATGAAAGTAGAGCTCATTATTTTGAAGAAGTGATACCTTAAATTAAAATGGCAGTGTCCTCTTATTCTCCTAGAAGTTTCTTTTACAGTAAGTACTAAACAACTGGTATTGGTTGAATTGTGTCTCTACCTCTCCAAATCTCCCCCCTCAAACATTTAAGTCATAATTCCTTATGTAACCTTATTTAGAAATATAAACATTACACATATAATTATATAAATTAATGTGTGATTTTACTAGAGTGGGACCCTAATGTCAGAGACCAAATATTGTTCTCACTGGGTGGATGTAATTGTTCTCACTAGGTGGATCTAAACGGAAGGCCAGAAGGCTGGCAAACCTTAATTTCTCTGAAAGGTCAGAGCTGATTACTCATTGTTTAGTTGAAACTATCTGTTTGTATCATGTTAATTTCTGTTATTTCCTGCCTAAAGGCTAGGGGTGTGTCCCAAAGCCTTAATAAAAGGGAGAAAAAGGCCAGAGCAAAATGGCAGTCCTTCCCACTAGAGGAAGGCTCCCACCTGGCCCCCCAATATCGCCAAATTAACATTTTCTAGTCTCTCATTTCGTTTGCGTACGGCCTCCTTCAGAACCTGAACCCTGACCCGGGAACCCTGAACCTCGCGGGACGTGGAAAGAGGTTACCATACCCTAATCCAGTATGATTGTTGTCATTATAAAAGGGGGAAATGTGGACACAGACATGCACACAGGGTAAATATAATGTGAACATGAAGACAGAAGTTGGAATAATGCTTCTAAAAGCCTAGGATCACCAAAGATTGTCAGCAAAGCACCAGAAGCTAAGTTGATTCAAGGAATAGATTCTTCCTTACAGCCTGCAAAAAGAATGAACCCTGCTGACACCCTAATCCCACATGTCCAGCCTTCAGAACTGAGACAACATTTCATTAAGTCATCCAGTTTATATTACTTTGTTATGATAGCCTTTGCCAACTAATGCAATGCCTGATTATTTATTGAAATGTGAGTTCTGAGGAATTGTGTATATAAACCTGTATTAGGTTTCTGTGCTGCGAAATAAATTGTCACAACTTAGTTTAAGACAACATAACAGCTTCTGTGAGTCAAGCATCCAGACACAGGTGGGCTGGAGCCTCTGCTTGGGTTCTCACAAGGCTGCAGTTCTCACCTGAGAGTTTGACTAGGGAAGCATCTACTGCCGAGTTCATTCAAGTTTATGTTCTTTGAATTTGTATGATTGAAGTCCCTATTTTTATTATTATTATTTTAAAAAAATATATTTTATTGATTTTTTTACAAAGAAGAAGGAAGAGGAATAGAAAGTTAGAAACATCAATGAGAGAGAAACATTGGTCAGCTGCCTCCTGCACACCACCCAGTAGGGATGTGCCTGCAACCAAGGTACATTCTCTTGACCAGAATTGAACCTGTGACCTTTTAGTCTGCAGACTGATGCTCTATCCATTGAGCCAAACTGGTTAGGGCTATTTTTATTATTTTGCTAACTGTTGGCTGGGAGCTATTCTCTGCTCCTAAGGGGCTGTCTGCTATGTCTTGCTAGATTCTCCCCTCCATAGTCAGTTCAAATAGGAAAATGCTTTTTAAGTCTAACAGGAGAATCTTGGGCCATTCACTAAAACAGAGTTTTATGCAATGTAAAGTAATCATGGGATTAATATTCCGTCATATTGGCCACAATCTATTGGTTAGATAATTTTACAGTTCTGACCCTACACCCAAAGATGGGTTGATACAATACCTAAAAATATATTTGTTTACTTTTAATAATGAGAAAGCATAAGAAGCATTGATACATCCCCTCATCCCCATTCACGCATTCAACAATGAAAGCAGAGAAATCATTCAATAAGAACATTATAATGTTATAGAGCTTGCAACCCTAGTAACCAAATTATGAAGATACACATATAAAGTTATTATTACCTGGAGAAGATTAATGAATACAAACCTGGCCAGGAGATCCTGGGGTGTACACTGTCAACCTTCAAAAGGCCTTTTTTTTTTATTCTTGTCAAGTTGTGATTCAATTTATTACCATCTCTTATACAAACAAAAATACATTTAAATAATTCTGCAGTACACCTAAAGTAAGGGTAAATATTTATAATTATATGAGAAAGAAAAAAATATTTTTAATTATTAAAAGAAGGAAAGAGACCATTGAACAGAATAACTGATATATTTTTAATTAGCTAGTTCTTTCCATACAAGATATGGCTAAATGTAGTTAAGAAAGAGTGAGAAGTATTAATACTATAGGTGAATTTGGGGACCTCTAATAAATATATTTAGGAAATATTTTAAGAACCTAGATATATTTATTATGAAAAATGTTAGCTATTGCAATTAAGCTATATTTAGATTTATTCTACAAGTTAAACTACATTCCAGTTAATACTATATTTTTCCAGGTACACATTCAATATATAAAAGGGAAAATATTTCAAAATTTCACATATGATCTTATTATATGATAAGATGATGAACTATGTTCTCTCACTTTGTATTTTTAAATTTTAAAGCTCTTTCTCAAGTTATATATTGATTAAATTAAATAGAAACTCTGATTTAAATTAAAACATACATATTATATAAGAGGGTCATTTAGCAAGGATAGCTTTCTAAATTTTATGTCCCCAGACAGCCATCAGGCAGCCAGCAAGAAAATGCATTTTGAAACCAAGGAGTCTTCAGTTTTTATCTCTGACATTACATTGAAATTCGACAGATGGAGGCCCAGCAGCAGACATGCAAAGTGGATGCCAAATGAGGCACATATATATAGCAGAGTGGGGCCCTACCCAGGTGGTCATCTTCTCCTTTCCAGAACCTTTAACATGGCTCACTCCAAACTTGACTGTGCTGTAGCAATACTGACACATTCTTCAGTCATTGGTGACTGTCAGTGGGCTATTGGCTCTTTGCATAAGGAACTTGAGCATGCTTTCTGCTCCGTACATATGTCCAAATTGGCAGCCAGTTGGCCTGGCTGCTGATGTGTCTTTATCTGTCAGATTTCCTCATCACCTTTGGGCCAGAGATAGATGATATAAGTATGTCAGCAAGAATGTTACCATTGGTTGTAGAAAGATGCCCAGGGAAATAAAAATTAGAAGATATTTTAAAAGCAACCTGGCAAATCATCTTTATCATCTCAATCAAGGATCTACTTATCTTTTGAAACACAGGAAAATACAATTAAAATAGGAAAAATTTCACAAGAATGCTAACTAATACTTCAAATAATTTTCATAGTTAATGAATAAAATATATATTTATGCAATTAAGCCAAAGACAGTATAGATCATGCTTATGGAGAACTAGAACAGCTTTTCTAATACAATATCAGCCAATGTATTAAATAAATACTTACCTGCCATAGCTGGTTTGGCTCAGTAGATAGAGTGCCAGCTCTTGGACTCAAGGCTCCTGAGTTTGATTCTGGACAAGGGCACATACATAGGTTATAAGCTTGTTCTCCAGTCCCAGTCGGGGCATGTGCAGGAGGCAACCCAATGATGTGTCTCTCTCACATCAATGCTTCTCTCTCTCTATATATCTCCCCATCTCTTCCACCCTCTTTAAAAATCAATGCAAAAAATATCTTCTAATGAGGACTAAAAGCAAGCAAACAAACAAAAACGAAATATAGCTAATAACCAATCCTTTTAATTAATTAAAATCACAATAGTAGGTTATTACATGAAAGGAAATATGCAGATATTCTAAATGTTGGCTGTAATAAGTTTTCAGAAATATTTATTTTAAAAATTTTAAATATTTTTATTGATTTTTAGAATGAGAACAGAAGGGAAAGGGAGAGAGAAACATTGATCAGTTGCCTTTTGTGAGACTGCAACCGAGGCATGTGCCCTGAGTTCCCTGACAGTGAATTGAACCAGCAACATTTTGGTGCACAGGTTGGCCAATCAACTGAACCACCACAGCCAGGGCAGTTTTCAGACATTTTTAGAATGTTGTGTATGTTACAATTATATGCATGTGTGTCTACATTTCCCATTGTCTTATACATTGGATGGCTAGTGAAAGGAACCCAAATAATTTTGCCTGAAATTAGCAGTTAACTTTGAAATAATGTTGGTTAAACTGATTCTGTTTTAAATTGACTTCATCATCTTTTCATTTCAGTGTTATATTTAATTATTATATGTATTCATTCGTTCATTCATTCATACCAATAAATATTTATTGAACTCATTACCATTCTATCCAACCTTTTAAGCAGTTTGTCTATGTTCTGTGTTTAATTTCCTGAAATCTCTACCCATCCATCCACTTACTCACTCACTCGCTTGAGATAAAAACTTGAGAATAATCTTTGATTTTTCCCTTTCACTGACCTCTTACAAGCAACCAGTTTTTAGTTTTTTTAATTTTATATCTTAAATATCACATATCAGTCAATATGTTTCCAATGCCAGCAACAATATTCCTTCTTTATGTAATCAAGTGATTGTGAATAGGAGTGTATAACTAGACTTTGGGAAATATATCATTGTCACACTGTTTTATGATGGTAAATGTGCATTTTTCACAAGGAAAGTAAATATTATAACTTTTAATCATTCTGAGAAGATTCATGACTCTTCCTCATAGTAAGAGTAGAGAGTTGGACAAGTGTGGGTAGTTTTTCTTCTTGCATCTGAGTGGTGATAGTAGACAATTGTGTCTCATTTCCAAATATGCAAAAGTTGTCATAGTGCTCTTTTAAAAAATAAACTTATCTCATCTACTAACACCCCCAGATTAGGAATGAAAACCTTAACCCTTGGCTTTTCCAGAAATAGCAAGCAGCTGGATCCAGGACAACTGATTTGCTGCAGGGCAATGGGACCTACCTGAGTCCAGTTTAATGGTTGAGGAGAGAAAAAAAGGATAAAAGAAAGAAAAAAAATTAACAATCCTTTGGGGATTCCAAGGCACATCAAGAAATAAAGGACTTGAAGGAAGACTGGACTTCGTATTTTCCTAGGTGAATACTGATGGGGGATTCTTACATCAGTTCATTGTTTGAGTCCTATGTAGTAATCACAGTATAATTTAGTAGTTACAAACATGGGACCCAGTGGTAGAATCTGTGGGTTTGAATTCAGATCTGATATTCAAATAATTTAACTTCTCTAGGTTCTCAGTTTTGTCATAGGAAAATGGAAATATAATATAATAATAATACCCATTTTGAGATGTGGTGAAGTTTAAATGGGATAACACACATAAACATTGAGAAGAACATCTGTCAAAGAGTAAGTGCTAAATAAATGGAAGAGATGTGATTGTAATCCAGACCAAATAATTGAAAGCACAGCATGTACTATCTGTACTTCTGCATTCTGTTCAAGTTTTCTGCCTTTAGACACATTCCTCCACTTGGTTTGCATATCTTGGTTGACCACGTAGCAAGGTATTAAAAGCCTGAATCTAATACTGGATTAAAATATTTGCAAAAAAGACACACAAATGGCAAGGCACAAATGCTTCATAGGAGGATGATGGGTCAGGAAAAAATACAGGAGGATCTCTATGCAAAGGCTTCCTCCACCAGTTTGTTTCAGTATTGAGAAATATCCTTTTATAACAACTTCCTGAGATCAGTAAGGAAATGGTAATTGTGATAAGAACAGGAAGAGGAAAAATGAAAGTAACCTTGACACATAAGGTTACTTTGGAGGGAGCCAGATCTTAATGATTTTCTAAAGCAGAGAATTTTGGATAAGCAAATTATAGTATGACAAAATTGACCATATGGTGGCCTTGGGAATCTGGTGATTTAGGGAAGGAAGTCTCAACCCATAAAAGAGAGGCAGTGGCACAGAAAAAAAAAGTTTAGAAAGAAGCACCATAGGTAACTCTTACTATTCAATTTTGTTTTGGACTATTCCTTACCTTCTGTGAAAACCCTGGGGCAACGTCAATCTGCCATTTGATTCATATTCCTGATAAGAATGACTGCTTGCAGACAGATGGGACATCTGACAGACAAGGAGTCCTTGCACTACAGAAGGACAATTGTACGAGGTACCTGATGACATGAGCAGCTTTGTGTGTGCACAGCTTGGAAGGGCCTGTGCAAATCAGTCACCTTTTATGTTCTGGGTGTAAAATGCTAAACTCTCACTGTGCTGTTACAACAGAAACAGAAATAAATCCACTTTTGACTTCTATTTGGTTTTACCTTCATTTACCTAGACCTAGAAAATCTATGCAGAGATGAGCAAGATATAGTTCAAAGTTGAGATTGTCACCATTTAGATGTTTTGGAGGTGGCCTTCAATAAAGGAGTGCTCAAATAGAGTCGTGGAACCTGAATTCGGTTCTCACGTTGCCATTATTGGCCATGGAATTTTTAAAATATCTCTTGGCCTTCTTGTGTCTCTAGTTTCTTCTGTTTTAAATAAGTTTATTGTACAGTAATTCCTAAGGTATTTTGCAGTTTTAAAAATATTGTATTATTTTAAAAGTTAGAAATGCTAAAAGAATATGGAATTTAGGAGTCAGCCAATTAAAAATTAAAGTCCTCAAACCACCACTGTGTGAACATGAAAATTTTATGTAGCCTCGCAAGAGCTCATATTTAATCTGTAAAATGGGAAAGATACTAGTATTGCTGACATTGTAGGCTTTCAGTGACTATCATTGGAATCAAATGTGAAGTTGGTAATCACCTGGTGTATGGAGCTATTGATAAATCAGTGATATTTTATAGGCAGAAGTAATCTCATTTGAGATTTCATGAGAGGCATGCCAAATGGGATGCTGAATTATTATTTGCATTCCTCATATCTGGAGGCATCTACAAATTGAAATTAGCACTATCTGTGAGCCTCAGAGGATTAAGGTATTGCCAAGGCAACCACTAATAGAAATCAGAGTAAATACATTCACAGAATGTACAGTTTCCTTTAACAGATTGGATTCCAGTGATGGGCACACCTTTCCCTCCCCTTCTGGTCTGTACCCAAGTTAGTTTCATGCACCTGCAGCTATGTGTGCCAAGGGGTTACTTTCATCTTCTGCCAAGGACACTTTGAAAGTAACAGCCAGTAATGGAGACCCCTGAGGTCTGTCAGCTTTACCCAGTCTTTACCTTTTGTACTTTGTCAAGTTGGAGTCACATTTTTTTTTTTTTACTCACACAGTAGGCCACTGAAATAGGTCCTTGGCAACTTCATGGAATAGACTTCTAAGCAAAGATGCCATGTAGTTTGTAATCTTCTAGTTCTGCCTTCTCTTACCCACCCGCAACTATCCTCATTTCCCCTACTCACTCATATAAATTCCTGCAGAAAAGGAAGCTATTATTGAGCCAGCATCGCCTCTCCTGCTACATTCTTGTGTTAAATGAGTCCTCTTCATTGTTGCAAATAATAGGCGACCACTTATATGTCAATGAAAATTCACTGCACTGCTGTGGAATTTCAGTCCTTGATAAATTGAGTATTCCTGCCATTGTTTATAGGGAGTAATTTTAAGTCTTTATTGCTTTATTTAAATCTTTTTTCTTTTGGGAGGAGTGGCCAATCTTTTTCATGCACTTAGCATATTTTCTCCTTGAATCACTTGAAACAATGGGTACTTTAACAGTGGCATCTTTTTCTTAGCAATAATTTTTAGTGCTGGCTTCTGCTTTTGAATATGCCAGTAACAAAGTATGAATACAATTCTAAAAATTCATAGAAGAATGTTAATTACTTTCCTTGAGAATATCAAAGAAAATGTATGAATATTTATATTTTTCTGTTTAAGGCCCCAAAATAAGCAAAAATGCACTAAGTTTTTCACAGTTTCATTGGGGAAAGGCTTCACCATTCTCTTTTATTGAGGTTTTACCTTATGACAGGCACAGTGTTAGGACTGTCATGCATTCTGTGACCCTTACAATGTGAAATAGCTCATATAGTAGGTGTTATTATGTTGATTTAAAAATATTTATTAATTAAAATGATTAGGTTGACATTGGTCAACATGCAGGTTTCAGGTGTGGGTTTCTGTGTTATAAGATCTGTATATTGCACTGTGTGTCCACTACCCAAAGTCCAATCTTCTCCTCTCACCTTATATTAGGACCCCATTCTCCCTCCATCCTCTTCCTTCTGGAAATCATCACACTGACGTTTGTGTTCACAAATTTAACTTTTATATCACACATAAGAATGAAATCATATGGTTCTTAGCTTTTGTTGACTGATTTATTTTACTTAGCATAATGTTCTCAAGGTACATCCATGTTTTTGCAAATGATGCTATTTCATCCTTTCTTGTGGCTGAGTAGTATGCCATTTTGTATATGTACATCTTCTTTATTTAGTCCTCTATCATGGGACAGTTTTGTTATTTCCAAGTCTTGGCCACTGTTAATAATGCTACAATGAACATAGGAATGCATATATCTTTGTGAATACATGATCCTGGGTTTTTCGAGTATATACCCAGGAGAAGGATTGCTGGGTAGTATATAGCTCTAATTTTTTTGAGGAATAGCCGGACTGTTTTCCATAGTGGTTGTACCAGTCTACATTCCTACCAGCAGTGAATTGAGGGTTCCCTTTTTCCATAACATCTTCAACACTTGTTATTGCTAGTCTTGTAGATAATGGCCATTCTAACTGTTGTAAGGTGATATCTCATTGTAGATTTGATCTGTATTTCCTATTTGCCAGTGAGGTTGAACATCTTTTCATATATATATTGGTTGTTCATATGTCTTTTTGGGGAAGGTGTATTTTTAGGTCCTCTGCCTACTTTTTGATCAGGTTGTTTGTATGGTGTTGAGTTTTATGGCAAAATTGATCGTATGGTGGCTTGAGAATCTGGTGACTTTATATGAGTTGTTTATATATTTTGGAAACGAAACCAGCTACTATTTTCAAATATCATTTCTCATCTGGTTGGCTGCCTCTTTGTTTTGTTGTCAGTTTCTTTTGCTGTGCAGAAGCTTTTTAGTTTGATATAGTCCCATTTATTTATTTTTGCCTTTACTTTCCTTGCCTTTGAGGTCAAGTTCATAAAATGTTCTCTATGACCAAGGTCCATACTGATAGTGACTTTTTGGACTGAAACCCAGATACTTTGTCCACCGGAATCAAAGAATAAATCCATGGTCAAAAAGTGGTATAGCAAAGCTGGAGATTTATTGAAGAACAAGTACAGATTCCCACTTGGAATAGGGAAGAGTCCCGCAGAACTGACTCCCATGTAGGGAAGGGGAAAAGGGTCCCACTGGGTTCCTTTCCCTATGGCTTATAAAGGCTGCAGATCTTGGTGCCTTGATATACCTTCTGATTGGTCATTGTTCCCTTAGACTGGTTACTATAGTAACTCTGGGCTCAAAGGTTGTGAGGTTCTCCCTAGCTCCTTCCTCATTGTTTTCCCATTCCCTTTAGGCTTTTTTCTTCTCCTCTGAAAGAAGGACTTCCTTCTCTTTATTTTGTAAATATAAACTTTTCTTGGCTACTTCCAGTTTCCTTGTTTTATAAAATGTAACTACACCTGGCTTCCTTGTGTTATGGAAATGTACCTTCTCCCAGTTTGCAGTCCTGCTTTTCCTATGGACCCCAATTCTAATAAAAAATCCCTAAGCCTGCCTATGTCCCCCTAAAATTCCTGCTTCAATAAATTTGGTACCTATATTTTCTTCTATAGAAATTATTGTTTCAGGTCCTATTCTTTGATCCAGTTTGAATTAATTTTTGTATATGGGAACAAACTGTAATCCAATTTCATTTATTTGCATGTGGCTTTCCAGTTTTCCAGCATCATTTACTGAAGAGACTGTCTTTACTCCATTGTGTGTTTCTGGCTCATTTGCTAAAAATTATCTGTCTATATACATATGATTTTCTAGCTGGGCTCTCTAATGTGTTCCATTAAACTGTGTATCAGTTTCTTTGCCAATACCATGTTATTTTGATTATTGTAGCTCTGTAGTATATTTGTAGTCAAGTAGCATGATATCTTCAACTTTGCTTTTTCTTCTTTCTTCTCAGGATGGCTTTGGTTATTCAGGATCTTTTGTGGTTCCATACAGATCTGATGCTTCCTCGTTCTATTCCTTTAAAAATTGACATTGAGATTTTGATGGGGATTACATTAAATTTGTATAATGCTTTGGTTAATATGGCCATTTTAACTATCCTGATTCTTCTAATCTATGAACATGGGATATTATTACATTTTGTTTTGCTCTCTCAATCTCTTTTGATAATGCTTTGTAATTTTCAGTATATAGGTCTTTCACATTCTTTTTTTTTTCCCTAAGTATTGTATTCTTTTGGTTGCAATTGCAAAAGGAATTCTTTTTTCTTTTCTTTTTTTGCAGTTTTGTTAGTATATGGGAAGACATAGTATTTTTGTACCTTGATTTTTGTATCCTGCAATGTGACTGTATTTGTTTATTGTTTATATATATATTTTTTTTGTGTGGAGTCTTTAGGGTTTTCTATATCTAGAATCATATCATCTGCAAAATGTGTTTGTCTTCTTTCTTTCCTAGTTGGATGCCCTTGATTTCTTTCTCTTGCCTTATAGCTCTGTTTAGCACTATGTTGAATAAGAGTGATGATAGTGGACATCCTTGTCTTATTCCTAATCTTAAGAGGAAAAGCTTTCTGTTTTTCACCATTGAGTATGGTATTAGCTGAAGTTTAACATAGATGGGTTTTATTGTGTTGTACTACTTTTCCTTCTATTCCTGTTTGATTGACTTTTAATCATAAATGAGTGTTATATCTTATCAAATGCTTTTTCTATACCAATTGATAAGATCATATGATTTTTATCCTTTCTTTTGTTAATTGATTATTATGTGGTATATTACATTGATTGATTTGTGTATATTGAACCATTCTTGTGCCTCTGGAATGAACCCGCTTGATCATGATGTATTATTTTTTGAATGTACTGTTGTATTTTATTTACTAGCATTTTGATTAGAATTTTGTATTCATCAGAGATATTGGTCTGTAGTTTTATTTGTTTGTGTTATCTTTGCCAGGTTTTGGTATCAGAGTTATATTGGCCTCAAATAATTCCAGCACTGAGCTAGAGAACAACTTCAAATTTTAATGAATTTCTGAAGTTTTCTATTATGTGTACTGAACAACTTAATTACCAAAATAAGAATATTTTGTGAATTAAAGTGGGAGTAAAACTGAATATGACAAAACAAATCATAGGAGATAAAAAACAAGTTGAATGTAAAATGTGCTGTCTGAAACTGACAATAAAAGTTCAATATATATTTTAAAGCATAAAGCTACTGGGGAAAAAGGGAATTGGAAAGGAAGCAATAGCAGGTGTAGTAGGAAAAGTTTTCAAAACTAGAATGGAAAAGAACAAGTTGTAAAAGACACAGCAGAAACAAGAAAGCTGTGTCCTCTGCAGAGTGTGGACAATTAATTACTAGAAGGCTCAGGAGTTGGCTACCACTAGAAACCTGTAGAAGTGGTGGTGAAGGTAAATTGCTGAATGTCTGCTTAAAAACCCTTAGGATCTTTGGATTCCCTCCAGATTGTTCCATGCCTTTCTTTGGTTCCTCCTTGTCTAGACTTCAAATAATGTATTTATATTCTTCTCACTTTTAGATAGTATATTTTGACATTGATTTACCTTTTTTGCCCACACTTTTTAAATTCCTGATAGTTTCATGTAACTTTTAATGATTAATATGTCATATTTACATTATTATGACTATATAAATGATATTTACTGCTAAGACATATAGGACACTTAATTACATTTTCTGAAAACAGTTTTGCTTCTTATGACATTAGTAAATGTATTTCTTTTTAAAATTTTGATTATTTTTATATGCCTATATGTGGATGAATAAAATGATGAGCCATACAGGATATTTAATAGGATAACACCTATATTCACAGAACCAAGACTTTGAGAAAAACTGAAGTTGGCAATAGAGAGTCCAAAATTAGAGCAAGCAAGTCATTTTGATAGGGAAGGTGGGATGCCATTTAAGTTTTATTAATCTAATATATATATTCTTAACAATGTGTTAGGCACTTAGAATACAAACATGATTTTCAGAGAACACAATATGGTCCATATTTTATCTGTTACATTCTAATGTTGACAGAGAAATAGCCAAAAAATATTTGTTATCAGGTGAGTGGGTTCTCAAAATAGAAATTATGTCCATTTATTGAAAAATAAAGAAAAAGTATTTATTGGATATGTGGTTTTATAGACTGTTATTCATACCTACTATATATAGTAGGCAGTTGGACATGCTCTCCCAGAATGCAGTTCATAAAGCTCATCTGGAGGTATTGACTAGGAAGTCATCAATGTATCTGTGGTGGTTGGGAGCTTCACAAGAATCAGATTACCTTGGTATCTATCATGTGGAGAAAAAAAGAAAGAGGTTCAGGGCAAAAATATCCAAATAAACCAACATTTAAATAGGTAGAAGTAGACAGTATCTTAAAGTATATAATGGAAGAAGCATTTTTAGGAAGCTTTCTTTTGAAGGAGTTGCCTGTGCCTGAAGGTCTAATATTGCTGGTCTTGCAAAAGGGCTATATCATTAATGTGTCTAGGTTTCATAAGACATAGTATATATTGTTAAAATAAAATGTTTTTCATGCCCTTCAATCTTTATATAATTAAGCTAAATGCAATTCTTTGTTTTATGTTAACTCTGATTTCAGGCAGGAAGGGAAATTTGACTATTGATTACAGAAACATTTTAGTGAGCTTTTATTTACAAACTAGAGGCCTGGTGCATGAAATACATGCACAGATAGGGTCCCTAGACCTGGCTGGCAATCAGGGCCAATTGGGCCCTTTTGGCTACCAGCCACGGCCTTCCTTCCAACTGGCAGCTGGGGCTGCCCTTCCCAAGCTGGCAGCTGCCAGCCAGGGCCACCCTTCCCTGGATGCCGGCTGCTGGCTGGGGCCTTCCTTCATTCTGTGCTACTCTCTGGTGGTCAGCTCATATCATAGCGAGCAATAGAGCTTCCAGTTTCCTGGTCAAACTCTTGTGGGGACACTTTGCATATTAGCCATATATATAAAATCAAGGTTTACCACCAAAACAAGGAATAAACACACAAAATATAGCCTTCAAAAACATGCATTATATTATGGCCAAGGTATGATTCATCATAAACAGCTGCATTACAGACTAGCCTGAAAAGTCAGAGCATAGTAGCTCAGCAATTCGAGTCTTTATTAGTTTCAATTGTCTTCAAGTAACCCATAGTAATAAATTACCTCTGGTGTGCACGCTGGTATTTTTGAGTACTTTGGAGATATAGACTCTTATTTGGGATGAAGCTGAAGAGATTGCCAACATTTCATGTGTCAGTCCTGGTAAAAACTGATGTTCATATGTTTCTGTCAGTTGTCACCTAGGGTGGATTTCAATTGCCATTGTGAATATAAAAAGCTCACTATCCCATTACTAATTCCCATGAGTTATTTAGCCCTGTCTTTCTTTTTCTAAAGGTTAAACTCTATCTTTTTGCTAAAAAGTAAGATAATTAACATTCTCACATACAGTGCTTCCATAACATCTGTAGATTATGCACCATTACTCAAGTTCTTCTGCAGGCATGATTGACTTTTGCAAAGAAACTTGGGGAATAAATCCTTTCTTTTTAGTAATAACTTTGTTGTTATTATGGTTTAAAAAAATCTCTTTCTGAGAAACTCAGTTTAGAGTAACAATCTCTAGCTACTTAAAATGGGTATTGTAAAACTACATATCAGAAATATGAGTGAATGATGTATTTTGGGATCTTTAGGTGTGCTGACATCTCTTTACATTGAAAACTCTAGAAATTGTGATTTTCAAAATAGCGCATATTTATAAAATCATTTGTATTGGCATTTAAATTCTCCAAATGACAGAGCAAAGTTTAAGGATATATACTTTATTAGCATTTTAACATGAGTTTAGAATTTACTTGTATGACCCTAACCAGTTTGGCTCAGTGGATAGAGAATCGGCCGCAGACTCAAGGGTCCCAGGTTTGATACTGTTACCTTGGTTGTCTGCACATCCCCAGTAGAGGGTGTGCAGGAGGCAGCTGATTGATGTTTTTAACTCTCCCTTTCTCTTCCTCTCTGTAAAAAAGCAATCATATCTATATATCTATATCTATATCTATATCTATATCTATATCTATATCTGTATCTGTATCTGTATCTGTATCTGTACCTGTACCTGTACCTGTATCTGTATCTGTATCTGTATCTGTATCTGTATCTGTATCTGTATCTGTACCTGTACCTGTACCTGTACCTGTACCTGTATCTGTATCTGTATCTGTATCTGTATCTGTATCTGTATCTGTATCATCTGTATCTGTATCTATATCTATCTATCTACCTACCAACCTACCTACCTTCTATCTATCCATAGAATTTACTTGTTTGAAAAAAAAGATATTTATAAATGAGAGTTTTAACATTTTAGAATTTCTGTGCCAGAATTATTTGTCAAGAGCACCTGCACAAGGCAAGTACTGGACATTTATAGAAAATATGTCTTACAAATGATTTTTTTTTCACAGAAAATATCTATTTTATGTCCTTGATATTTCTTGACACTTTCTTTTTGCTATTATTTTCTCATAATGCCTCTTGATCTGACTGAAGAGATAGATTGTAGGAATTTTTTGGAAGTTTTAGAGATCTATTAAACAGAAATGAAATCACTTCTTGTTTTTCTGACAAGAACTGGTTTTCAATTACCTCCTATATATTCCCTTCTTTCTTTTTACTTTCTCTGTGTAAGTGGAAGAAAATATCAAAGCTCATTAAAAAAATAAAGTAATGTAAAACATTTTTTGTTGAATGAAAGAAAATACACATGAATTGGTGTATTTGTATTTCGTGACAAAGATGTTATTATTTTTTACCTATATAGCTTTTGTTCTAAATTTTTAATAAAAATTTTCATAGAAAAATGATGACAACTTTATATAGAGGCATATATCTATAATAATAAAAGTGTAATAGGCTAATTAGACTGGATGTCTTTCTGGACAACCTCTAGATGAATCCAGGGCTATGAGGCAAGCCAGGTTCTAGGTGACTGCTGATTGCCAGAGGGAAGCTGGTGCTGCAGCTGGGGGAAGGAAGGCTTATTCTTGCATGAATTTTGTGCTTGTATGTGTGTGACGGGGTGTCCCTCAGCCCAGACTGTACCCTTTCTAATCTGGGAACCCACGAGAGAAGTCTGATTGAGGTCCAGTGAGATCAGAACTAAACCAGCAGTTGGACATCTCTCTCACAATCCATGACTGCTGGCTTCCAATTGCTTGCCTGATTGCCCCTAACTCCTTCTGCCTGCCAGCCTAATTACCCCCTAGTTACTCCTCTGCCAGCCTGATTGACGCCTAACTGCTCCCCTGATGGCCTGATTGCCTTTAACTGCCCTCTCCTGCTGGCCTGGTCACCTCTAACTCCCCTTCCCTACTGGCCTGGTTATACCTAATTGCCCTTCCCTGCAGGCCTGTGTCCCCCACAACTGTCTTCCACTGCCAGCCTGGTGACTCATAACTGCTCTTCCTTGCAGGCCTGGTACTTCCCAATTACCTTCCCCTGCTTGCCTGATAGCCCACAACTGCCCTCCCCTGCCGGCAATCTTGTAGTGGCCACCTTGTGTCCACATGGGGGCAGCCATCTTATGTGTTGGAATGATGCTCAATTTGCATATTACCTCATTATTAGGTAGGATATATTTTCCATATAATAAAAGGCTAATACTCAAATTGTCCCCTTGGGAGTTAGACCGACTGGGAGTTCAACCATTCATTATGATGTATGCTGACCACCAGAGGGTGAAATGGAATAAAGGAAGATCCTAGCCAGCAGTCAGAAGGCCCCGATTGGCCTTGATCACCAGGTAGGGTTAGGGACCATACCTATGCACGAATTGCGTGCACTGGCCCCCTAGTGTGTATGTATGTATTTCATTGATTTCATAGAGGAAGGGAGAGGGAGTGACAGAAATATCAATTATGTGAGAGAATCACTGATCAGCTGCCTCCTGTATTCCCTACAATGGGGATGAAGCCTGCAACCCTGGTATATAGCCTGACCAGGAACCATGGCCTCCTGGTTCATATGTCAATGTTCAGCCACTGAGCCACACCTGGCTGAGCAGAGGCATATTTATTTTTTAATCTCAAGTAGTTGACATAGAGATAAATGTTAGGCAAAGGATTCAGAGTTTTGGAAGTGAAGAGTCATAATAGAAAGAAAACAGTGTGGTGCCAAGATTAGGTTTACTAATAATACTATATCTAAATATCTCCTGAAAATAATCAATCAAGGAAGATCTTTGTAGGAGACTAAAGTTTTGGAAAAGTAATATGTGCATAGAATAATTGTTTAGCATGTAATTTGCTTCTATTTATAAAATTTTTGGCTGTGAAGATTACTACATTTTTTTTACATGTATACATATCTGCCATTGCCCCCCTCCCTCCCAGGCATACCCCAACCACCCCAGTGTCTAAGTTCATTGGTTATGCTTATATGCATGGATACAAGTTCTTTGATTGATCTCTTATCTACCCCACCTCTCCTTAATCTTCATACTATAATTTGACAGTCTATTTAATGCTTTACTGCCTCTGTATCTATCCTTTTGTCATCAGTTTACAATGTTCTTTATTATCCACAAATGAGTGAGATCATGTGGTGCTTTTCTTTCATAGACTGGCTTATTTCACTAAGCATAAGACTCTCCAGTTACATCCAGGTTGCTGCAAATGGTAAGAATTCCTTCTTTTTAATGGCAGCATAGAATTCCATTGTGTAGATGTACCATGGTTTTCTGATCCACTCAACTGCTGATGAGCACCTAGGCTGTTTCCAAATTGTACCTATGGTAAATTGTGCTGCTATGAACATAGGGGTGCATAAATGCTTTCTGATTGGTGTTTGTAATTTCTTAGGAAAAATTCCTAAGAGTGGGATTGCTGGGAAAAATGGGAGATCCATTTTCAGATTCTTGAGGAAACTCCATAATGTTCTACACAGTGGCTACACCAGTCTGAATTCCCACGAACAGTGCACAAGAGTTTCTTTTTCTCTGCATCCTCACCAACACTTGTTGTTTTTTGATTTGTTGATAATTGCCAATCTGACAGGTGAAAGATGGTATTGCATTGTCATTTTGATTTGTATCTCTCAGATAATTAGTGACTTTGAACATGTTTTCATGTGTCTCTTGGTCTTCCTTCTGTCGTCTTTCGAAAAGGTTCTATTTAGGTCTGTTGCCCATTTTTTTTATTGGATGGTTTGTCTTCCTTTTATTAAGTTGCATAAGTTGACTGAAGATGTTGGAGATTAAACCTTTATCAGTGATAACATTTGCAAATATGTTCTCCCATTCAGCGATCTTTCTTGTTGTTTTGTTGATGGTTTCTTTTGCTGTACAAAAGCTTTTTTATTTTCATGTAGTCCCATTTGTTTATTATTTCTTTAGCTTCCATTGCCTTTGGAGCAGTATCAGTGAAGTTCTTTCTGCATATGTCTGAGATTGTGCTGCCTATGGATTCCCCTAGTATTTTTATGGTTTCCCTTCTAACGTTTAAGTCCTGTATCCATTTTGAGTTTATATTTGTATTTGGTATAAGTTGGTGGTCCAGTTTCACTTTTTTCCATATATTAGTTGAACATAGTGGTTTGGGTGTATATCTGGGTTCTCTGTTCTATTCCATTGGTCTATATGTCTGTTCTTGTGCCAGTACCACGCTGTTTTGAGAACAGTTGCTTTGTAATATAGTTTGAAATCTGATATTGAGATCCCACCTACTTTATTCTTCTTTCTCAGAATTGCTGTGGCTATTCATGGTCTTTTTTTGTTCCAGATGAATTTATGAAGACTTGTTTCTAGGTCTGTGAAATATGTCGTTGGTATTTTAATGGGTAGTGCCTTGAATCTATAGATTGTTTTGGGTAGTATGGACATTTTACTGATGTTGATTCTCCCAGTCCATGAGCATGGTATGCTCTTCAATCTGTTAACATATTCCTCTATCTCTTTTTTCAGTGTCCTGTAGTTTTCCACATATAGGTCTTTTACCACTTTAGTTAGGTTTATTCCTAGGTATCTTAATTTTTTTGGTGCAATGGTAAAAGGTATTGCTTTTTTAGTCTCTCTTTCTGTAATTTCACTATTAGTGTATAGAAATGCCACAGACTTCTTAGCATTAATTTTGTATCCTGTTACATTGCCGAATTCATTAATTAAGTCAATTAGTTTTGGAATGGAGTCCTTTGGGTTTTTTATGTACAATATCATGTCATCTGCAAATAAGGACAGCTTTACTTCTTCTTTTCCAATTTGGATGCCTTTTATTTCTTCTTCTTGTCTAATTGCTATAGCTAATATTTCCAGTACTACGTCGAACAGGAGAGGTGAGAGTCGGCATCCCTGTCTTGTTCCTGTTCTTAGGGGAAATGGTTTTAGTTTTTGCCCATTGAGTATGATGTTAGCTGTGGATTTATCATATATGGCTTTTATGATGATGAGGTATGATCCTTCTATAGCAACTTTCCTGAGAGTTTTTATCAAGAAAGGGTTTTGGATTTTGTCTAATGCTCTTTCTACATCAATTGATATGACTATGTGATTTTTTTTTCTCTCAATTTGTTTATGTGATGTATCATGTTTATTGATTTGCAGATATTGTACCCTCCCTGCATTCCTGGGATGAACCTACTTGGTCATTTTGTATGATCGTTCTGATGTACTGCTGGATCCGATTTGCTAGAATTTTGTTGAGGATTTTGGCATCTATATTCATGAGAGATATTGGCCTATAATTCACTTTCTTTGTGTTGTCTTCATCTGGTTTTGGGATTAGGGTGATGCTGGCTTCATACAAGGTGTTTGGAAGTGTTCCTTCTTCTTGAATGTTTTTGAATAGTCTTAGGAGGATAGGTTTCAATTCTTCCTTGAATGTTTGATAAACCTCTCCTGTGTAGCCATCTGGTCCTGGGCTTTTATTTGCTGGAAGCTTTTTGATGACTACTTCAATTTCTTCCATAGTTATTGGACTATTGAGATGTTTAGATTACTCCTCATTGAGTTTTGAAAGGTTATATTTTTCTAGGAATATGTCCATTTCTTGCAGGTTGTCTAATTTTTTTGGCATAGACTTGTTCATAGTATTTTTTAACAATCCTTTGTATTTCAGCTGGGTCTGTTGTTATTTTTCCTCTTTCATTTATGATTTTGTTTATTTGGGTCTTGTCTCTTTGCTTCTTGGTGAGCTTGGCTAGAGGTCCATCAATCTTGTTTATCCTTTCAAAGAACCAGTTCTTGGTTTTGTTGATCTTTTATGTTTCTTTGGTCTCCATGTTGTTTATCTCTGCTCTGATCTTTACTATTTCCTTCCTTTTGCTTACACTGGGCTTTTCATGTTGCTCTCTTTCTAGTTCTTTGAGTTGTAGGTTTAGGTGGTTTATTACCATTGGTTCCTTTTTTTTTTTTTTTCAGTAGGCTTGTACGGCTATGAACATCCCTCTCAAGCTGCTTTTACTGTGTCCCATAAATTTTGTATTGTGTTGTCATTGTCATTTGTTGCCATGATGTTTTTTATTTCTTCCTTGATATCTTTGGTTACCCAGTCTTTGTTTAATAGCATGCTGTTTAGTCTCCATGTGTTTTATTTCTTTCTATTGTTTTTATTATAGTTGATTTTCAGTTTTATGCCACTGTGCTCTGAGAAAATGCTTGATATGATTTCTATCTTCTTGAATTTGAAGACTTTTCTTATGATCCAACATATGATCTATCTTTGAAAATGACCCATGTGCACTAGAGAAGAATGTATATTCTGTGGCTTTGGGGTGAAATGTTCTGAAGATGTCAATTAATTCCATCTGTTCTAGTGAGTCATTTAGGATTGATGTTTCTTTGCTGGTTTTTTGTTTAGCGGATTTGTCCAGTGGTGACAATGGGGTATTAAAGTCTCCTACTATGATTGTATTGCTCTCAGTCTCTTCCTTTATATCCTCCAGGAGTTTTTTTATGTATTTATGTGTTGCTATATTGGGTGTGTATATGTTTACCAGAGTTATTTTTTCTTTTTTAGATTGTTCTCTTTCGTATTATTAAGTGGCCTTCTTTATCTTTTGTTATGTCCTTCACTTTGAGATCTAATTTGTCAGGTTTAAGTATTGCAACCCCAGATTTGTTTCATTTCCATTTGCCTGAACTACCATCTTCTATCCCTTTACCCTCAATATGTGTGCATCTCTTTTCCTGAGGTGCGTTTCTTGTAGACAGCAGATATATAGATAATGTTTTCTTATCCAATTGATTAACGTATGTCTCTTGATTGGAGCATTTAATCCGTTTACATTTAAATTTATTATTGATAGGCACTTCTCTGTCGCCATTTTTATTCTTTACCTCAGATTTCCTTCTTTGCTTCCTATTTCTTTTTATTATAACAGACCCTTTAACATTTCTTGCATTGCTGGTTTGGTGGTAATATATTCCCTTAGTCCTTTTTTGTCTGTGAAGCTTCTGATATCACCTTCAATTTTGATTGAAAGCCTTGCAGGGTACAGTATTCTTGGAATCAGACCCTTCCTTTGCATGACTTTGTATATTTCATTCCATTTCCTTCTGGCCTGATGAGTTTCTGTTGAAAAATCAGTAGCTAGTCTTTTATGGGTTTCTTTGTAGGTAACTTTCTGTTTCTCTCTCTCTGCTTTTAAGATTCTTACTTTTTCATTGTTGTTTGCCAATTTATTTATAATGTGCCTTGGTGTCGGTTTTGTTGGGTTCATTTTCCTTGGGACTCTGTGAGCTTCTTGGATTTGTTTGGGTTTTTCTTTCCAATATTGGGGAAATTTTCTGCTATTATTTCTTCAAAGAGGTTTTCTAATCCTCGCTCAGTTTCCACTCTTTCTGTAACCCCAATTGTGCAGATGTTGTTTTGTTTCACATTATCCCAAAGTTACCTTAGGCTCTCCATATATATATATATATATATATATATATATATATATATAATTTTTTTTTTTACAGAGATGAAGGGAGAGAGATAGAGAGCTTGAAACATCAATGAGAGAGAGAGAGACATTGATCAGCCGCTTCCTGCACACTCCCCACTGGGGATGTGTCCACAACCTGGATACATGCCCTTGACCAGAATTGAACCCGGGACCTCTCAGTTCACAGGCCGACGGTCTATTCACTGAGCCAAACCGGTTTCGGCTCCTCTTGCTGTTTCATTTTTTTTTTTCTAGAAGCTGCTGTACTTGGGTATTTTTTTCCTACCATGTCTTCTAGATCACTTATGCAGTCCTCTGCTTCTTCTTCTAGTGTACCTTTGATGCTTTCTATTGAGTTGTTTAAAGCAGTGATGTCATTTTTCATTTCTTCTTGCTTCTTCTTCATTTCCTCTTGGGTATTCTTCATTTCCTCTTGGCTCTTACTCACATTGTCAATTTTGTCTTCCATTCTTTTCATCATCCTTATGACCATTTCTCTGAACTCTTTCTATGGAAGGCTTATTTCTGCTTCCATTTCGTTTATTTCCTTTTTGGTGATACCTGCCTTTCTGTTGTATGTGGGCTGTTTCTCTCTTTTGCCTATGGTCTTTCTTCTCCAATTGTATGGTTATGTAGTTCTCTCTCTTATGTTGATTCAAAGGCACAAACTACAACACAACCATGTACTATACACAAGGCACTTTCCATGTGCCATGTGGATCTCCTGAGTCTGAGTGTCTAAGCCGATTGGAGAGTGGTATTCTAGGTCTCCCAGCTGTTTGGTGGGTGCTTCAGGTGCAGCTTTCAGACCGCCACAGACATCCATCTCCCTCTGTAAGATGGCGTGGTCTCCGTGTTCACGCTGGTGGTTCCAGCAGACACAAACCCTGTGGCAGTGGGACTGCCTGGTCAGGAGAACCCCGTCCAGCAGTCTCCCACTTTTTCCTGGAGGATAACTGACTCTTAACTTGCTAACAAACACTCCCAGTGCAACTCTCAGCTTCTCTCTCTCCCTCTGCCCAGCGACAAAGCTCCAGATGTATCTGTTCTATTCCACCGCCATTTTTCCTCCCCAAGATTATTACATTTAATGTTCACTTAAAGTTTAAACTCTGACCTTATGTACCAATCATAATTACCTATGAATTTTAAAATTTTATAAATGAAAATATATTTATCTGTACTTCTACCTTTCCTGATCACTTCTACTCATCCATTAAAGAGGACAGGAAAAGTCTTTTTTTTAAATAAATTTTTATTAAAAAATAATTCTTTTTTTTATGGAATAGAGGTTAATTAATCACTCTGAATTTTACCTTTCCTTATGTGTTTTGTTCCTCTATGCAAGGGAAAGGGCCATATTTCAGCCATTATATTCCAGGAAATGTTCTCAGTGTCTGACACAAACATAGTTAAAAACAAAGACAAAAACTAAAACAAAAAACCCCACACACAGAAATTTATGTTCTTGTGTTAGAAACAAGAAGCACAATTAGTACAGTGGTACCTTCAGATACGAGTGCCCTAACATACAAGATTTTTGAGATACGAGCCATCAAGCAAGCAATTTTTGCTTTGAAATACGAGCAACATTTGAGATAGGAGTAATTGCGCGGAATGACGGGCTGCACACGACTCACCAGTTTACTGCGACTTTAGTGTCTCATAGTTTCCCACGCCTCAAGGTTACAGAACACATTAAACTTGTATCTCGAGGTACCACTGTATCTTGATCTTTGGAAATGCTTACTTCTTTCTTCAGCTACAAATATCTTCTATAATTTATTCATTTTTAAACTTAAAAATATTATTTTTTAAAATTATAGTTGGTATATAATATTATATTAGTTTCAAGCATACAATATAGAGATTAGATACTTATATAACTTTTGTGTGATTACCCCAAGAGCTCTAGTATCCATTTGATATCAATAATGTAGCCATTATAGTTTTATTGACTATATTAGAGGCCTGATGCATGGAATTTGTGTACAGGTATGATCACTAGGCCTGGCCTATGGTCAGGGCCATCTTCCCTGGCTTTCTGTAGCTGGCTCTAACCCCTGCCTCCACTTATCCCCATTTCCTATTCACCATTGGGTTATTGAAGCCTGACAACAGGGAGAAGAGACCAAAAGGTCTGCCATTCCCATCTGCTTGCCGGCCCCATCCCTGCCCCTGCCACAGATTGCCCTCTGTTTGTGGGACTACTGGCAAAGTTGGATCCTTAGCTTGTTGCCACATCCATCCCTTACCGCCAAGTTCCCTGTTTGCCATCAGGCAATCCGAGCCTGCCGGCGACGAAGAGGGACCGAGAGGTGGTCAGTGCATGCATATCACAGTGACTTGTGGAGTGCTTATTCTGGCTGTTCTGCTGTTAGGATCAATTTGCATATTACCCTTTTATTTTATAGGATCTCCTATGTTATATTTTACATCCCCATGACTATTCTGTACCAATTAGTACTTCTTAATCACTTCACCTTTTTTATCCCTCTTCCCAACCTCCCATCCCATCTAGCAACCATTAAGATATTCTCTGTATGAGTCTGTTTCTGTTCAGCTTATTGATATATTTTATATTTTAGGTTCCACAAATCATTTGTCATTTGTCATTGTATGACGTCATTCAGCACAATACTCTTTGGACCTATCCATGTTGTAAAGATGACAAGATTCCATTCTGTTTAATGACGGAGTTATATTCCATTATTTCTATACACCACTTCTTTATCCATTTACATAGTGATAGACAACTAGGTTGCATCCATAATAATACTGCAAATAAATATATTGATGCATGTGTCTTTTCAATTTAGTGTTTTGTGGTTTCTTTGAATAAATACGCACAACTGGAATTGCTGGGTCTTCTTTTGTTCTTTGTTCTAGCCTTTGTTTTAAAGTCTATTTCGTCTGATATAAGTATTGCTAACACCTTTCTTCTTCTGCTTCAATTTTCATGAAATACCATTTTCCATCCCTCTATAGTCAGTGTTATAGACAGTATATGCAAGGGTCTTGTTTTCTATTCCATTTTCCCACTGCATGTCTTTTGATTGGAATATTTATCCATTTGCATTTAAAGTAACTGTTGAGAGAGGAATATATAGACATGTGTGTGGTGGTGGTGGTGTTGGTGGTGGTGGTGGTGTGTGTGTGTGTGTGTGTGTGTGTGTGAGAGAGAGAGAGAGAGAGAGAGAGAGAGAAAGAGAGAGAGAGAGAGAGTCTGATCCTGTGGGTCTTCCAGGGGGTTGCCAAACTGGTCAGCCTTGGATGGCAAAACCCCACAGCAAACAGTCTGGGGAAGACACCACCAGCACAGAACCAAGCTATCTTGAAGAACAGAGCTGCTTGAAACTAGAAATCTAGGCTTGCCACCACTCAATCTGGTCTCAGCTGCAAACCACAACCCTACAGCCACTCGGGCAAAAGACCTGTGACCACAGCTGCAGACTCAGGGACACCAAGACATCAGGCAGCCCAGCCAAAGATTTCCATGAGTCACCGAGTCCATCACCCTCCCTGCCAGCTCACTGTAGTGGAATAGGAACTGCTAGACCCTATATGCATAAGAAGACCTTCTACCCACATATCAAGACTATGTTGAATTTGAACCTGGATTTACAGATACGGATAGTTTGTTTCCTGAAGTTTGCACTCCCTTGAAAAGACCTCATGCCCAAACAGGGAGGCTGGGCTGGATTTGAATCTGGTTTCACAGATATGGAGAGTTTATTTCTCAGAGCTCGTACTCCCGTGAACAGACCCACAACCACACAGAGATGTTGCACTGGGTTTGAGCCTGGGTACACAGACATGGGGTGATTGTTACCCACAGTGCACACTCCCACGACCAGACCCCAGGCCCACTCAGGGCTGCTGGGTGACACCATATGGAAATCTGTCTTTCACAGTGCAGGGAAGCTTTGCAACCTGGTTCCCCAAGCACCAGGACCCCCATTGTCCATGTGAGTGGCAGCAATAAGCACCAGTGACTTGACTCTTTTTCTCATCACCTGTGCATGGGATCCCTGATTCTGAGTACACACACACTAAGACCCAGTAACTCCAATACTTGGTGCATGTGCACCCAGGGACCAGATTCTTAGTGTGAGGCTGCACTAAGTGACAGAGATTCAAATACTCAATTCTCAGCATGAGCATAGGGTGCATGTGTTGTGCACATGATTTTCGGAAGAAAACATCAGGGTCTCTTTTTCAGCACCATGCAGGCAGGGTCCCTGATTCTAAGTGTATGCAGGAGACCGCACTGAGTGCCAGTGATTCTGATCCTGGGTGAATAGGGCTCCCACAGACCCACAAAAGCCAGACATCTGGGTGTCAGAGCTCTTCAGTGACACTTAGGTGGCATGAAGCTCCCAGAGCACATGGCCCAGGCCACCACAACTCAGAGATTGGACCTTCTGGAGATAGTTAGAATGGGGAGACAACAAAACAATCTCCAGAGGAAAGAAAAATAATAGCCAGGAAAGGAAATAGGTGAAAGTGAGGCATGCAACGTGACAGAAAAAATTCAGAGTAATGATCAAACAGTTCATAAACCAGATGGATGACAAAAGCACCAATCTATGCAAAAATCAGAAAGAAATAAAAAATGATATAGCTACAATAAGAAGTGCCATAGAAGGTTTCAACAGTAGACTAGAGAAGCAAAGGACCAAATTAATGAATCAGAAATTAATGAATCTTGATAGAGAAGCCCAATATGAGCAGCAATTGGAGAAAAAAATTAAAAAGCAGAAGAGCCTAAGGGAGCTTTGGGACAACTTGAAAAGAAGTAACATATGTATAATAGGGGTGCCAGGAGGACAAGAAGAGAAGCCAAATTTAGAGAATATATTTGAAGAAATATGACAAAACTTTCTTAATATGGGAAAGAAAAAAGTTACACAAGTACAGAAAGTCCCAAGAAAGATGAATCCCAAAAAGACCCATACTAAGACACAAAATAATTATAATGGTAAATGTTAATGTCAAAGAGAGAATCTTAAAGGCTTCAAGAGAGAAGAGAGAGACAGAGTTACTTAAAAGAAAAACCCATCCAATTATCAAATGATTTCTCAACAGAAACACATCAAGCTAGAAGAGAATGGAATGAAATATACCAAGTGATGCAAAGAAAAGGTCTGAATTCAAGAATACTCTATTCAGCAAGACAATCAAAATTGAAAGGGAAATTAGGAGCTTCACAGATAAAAAAAAGGCTAAGGGAGATTAATCACTACCAAGCCAGTGCTGCAAGGAATACTAAAGAGAATGCTGTAAAAAGAAGAAATAGAAAGAGAGGAAAGAACACAGGCATAAAGTAAAGAAATGACTACAAACAAGTACCTAACAATAAAAACATTAATGTAAATAGATTAAATGCTCCCATCAAAAGACATTGAGTGGGTGAATGGATAAGAAAACATGATTTATGTATATGCTGTCTATGGAAGATTCATTTCAGAAAAAGGGACTCCCACAGACTGAAAGTGAAGAGATGTAAAATGTTATTTGGAAAATGGAAATGTTTGTTGTTGGTATCACTGGGGAAAATTGACTTCCAGTCCCGTTGGCTATGGGGATCAGCTGTGTCTATGCTGGGAGAACTTCTGTGTTTGAGTCAACTTTATGATTCAAGACTTGAAAAATTGCAGAAGCCTCTTCTCGGCTTGGATGGGGCAGAGTCTCAGGGCTGGGCAGACAGCCTTGGCTTCCCTTAGCCCTGCCCTATGAGGCCCCTGGGTGTCATTGTCACTAGGTAATCGCTGTGGCCCTCTCTGTAGGCACTTGTGTGCATATCTCCAGACCTCTGCCTTTCGTGGCTTCCCTGAGGTTCCATGTGCTCTGGGGACCCTATTAGTCTGAGTCCCCGGGGTCTCCCGAAACTGGGGTTAAGTGATGTTGGAACTGAAGTTTAATGCAGTCGGGAGATTCCATCTTCTTCCTGCTAGAGAAAGCCAGCGACACAATCTGCAGTCAGTCCTCTCTGTGTGCACTTGCAAATGCGCCTCCAAACCTCTGCCTTTTGTGGCTCCCCTGAGTTTCTGGGCACTCTTCCCTTTGTCTGACAGTCCAGACTTCTCTTATGAGTCTCGTCCGGTACTGGGGTTCAGAGCAGTTGTAACTGGGGTTCAGTGCAGTTGGGAGTTTCTGTCTTCCTCCTGCTAAAGGAAGCCTGCCAGGCATTCCACAGCCCATCTTCTCTATGCATGTGTCTCTGTACCTCAGCTTTTTTGCAGCTCCTCTGAGACTCCTTGAGCCCCTTTCTTTTCTTCTAGTTGTAGAATTTCCAATCAGCCAGCTTTCCTATGGTTCTGGATGATGTCCCTTTTGTCTTTTATCTGTAGTATTGAAATTGTTGTGCGAGGCAGCAGTTTAGGTGTTCACCTATGCCCCCATCTTGGTTTCTCCCATAGTAGGAGACTTTAATACACCATTAACATCACTGGATAAATTCTCTAGATTAAAAATTAGCAAAGATACTTCAATCCTAAATGACTCAATAGATCATAAGGACTTAATTGACATCTTCAGAACATTGCACCTCAAAACTACAGAATATACATACTTCTAAAGTGCATATGGACATTGTTAAAGAGATCACATTTTGGGACACAAGCAAAGTCTCTCCAAATTAAAGAGAATTGAAAGCATATCAAGCATCTTCTCAGATCACAATGGCATAACATTAGAAATCAACTACAGGGAGAACAATCACAAAAATTCAAATTGGATGCTGAATAGCATACTATTAAACAATGAGTGGGTTACCAAAGAGATCAAAGAAGAAATAAAAAAAAATCCGGAAACATATGAAAATGAAAGAACAATAATTAAAAACCTTGACGACATAATGAAAGAAATCTTGAGAGGAAGTTCATAGCAAATACAGGTCTACCTCAAAAAACAAGAAAAATTGGTAATAAACCATCTAACTCTGCAATTTGAAGAATTAGAAAGAGAGCAACAAGAAAAGCCCAGTGTGAGCAGAGGAAGGAAATAATAAAGATCAGGGAAGAAATAAATGAACTAGAGACCAAAAACAAAACAAAAGAAAAACAAACAAAAACAAAAAAAACAATACAAAAGATTAATGAAACCAAGAGCTTTCTTTGAAAGAATAAATAAGATTGATGAACCTCTAGACAGGCTCGCCAAGAAGCAAAGAGTGAGGACCCAAATGAAGAAAATCATAAATAAAAGAGATGAAATAAAAAGAGATCTCACAGAAATATAAAGAATCATAAAAAAATACTATTAGAAATTCTATTCCAACAAACTGGTCAATGTAGAAGAAATGGACATATTCCTAGAAAAATATGACCTTCCAAAACTCAACTGGGAGGAATAAAATAAAAATTTGAATAGGCTGATATCTATGGAGGAAACTGAAGCAGTAATAAAAAAAACTTACAACAGGGAGAAAACAAGATGGCAGCATCGGTGAACACCTAAACTGCTGCCTTGCACAATTTCAAAACTACAACTAAAAGACAGAATGGACATCATTCAGAACCACAGGAAAGTTGGCTGAGTGGAAATTCTACAACTAGAAGGAAAGAGAGGGCCTCACTGAGATACAGAGGAGATGCAAGAAGCTGAAGTACAGAGATGCCCACATGGAGAGAGTGGGAGGTAGAGTGCCTGGCTGGCTTCCTCTAGCAGGAGGAAGATGGAGACTCCCAACTGCACTGAACCCCTTATCTTACGGCACTGAACCCCAGTTCTGGGTGAGATTTATACAAAGGTGGGGAAGGGGTCTAGGTTGTGAAAATGGAGTTGTGAATGGAAATTTAGAGAAGCCATGAAAGGGCAGAGGTCTGGGGGCGCGCACACCACTGCACACTGAAGAAAGACTACTGATTGTGCCACTGGCTTTCTCTAGTGGGCAGGAGACTGAGCTTCCCAACTGTGCCACTTCTAACTTCACTGAACCCCAGTTTCGGGTGAGACCCTGGGGACTAAGAATCATATGGGTCCCAGAGCACAGAGGAGCCAGAAAGGCAGAGAGCTAGAGGCATGGACATGCGCGCTCACAGAGAGGCTGCAACAAGTACCGAGAGACATTTGAGACCCAGGGGCTGTGAAGGGTGAGTCTGATTGGAAGCCAAGATGGTCTGCTAAGCTCTGAGACTTCACCCCATCCAAGCTCAACAGAGAGGCTTTTGCAGTTCTGCAAGTCTTATATCGTAAGGCTGATTCCAACACAGAAGTTCTCCCAGCATAGTGAAAATGCAGAGACAAGGGAACAGATCACAAATGAAAGAAATGGAGAAAAAAAACAAATGACTGGCTATAGAGTTCAAAACCATGGTTATAGGGGTTTTCAAGAAATTTCCTAGAAAAGATGGATAAATTTAGCAAGACTCAAGAGGAGATGAAAAAGGATCAACTAGAAATTAAACATACACTGACTGAAATAAAAAAAAATATTATACTAACAGCAGACTAGAGGAAGGCAAAGATCAAGTAAAATATTTGAAATATAAAGCAGCAGAAAACACTCAACTGGAAAAGTAAGAAGAAAAAAGAATCCAAAAATGTGAAGATAATGTAAGGAGACTCTGGGACAACATCCAGCATACCAACATCAGAATTATAGGGGTGCCAGAAGAAGGGAGAGAACAAGATACTGAAAACGTATTTGAAGAAATAATGAACGAAAACTTTCCCTACCTGGTGAAAGAAATGGACTTACAATTCCAGGAAGTGCAGAGAACCCCAAACAAAAGGAATCCAAAGAGGACCACACTAAGACAAATCATGATTAAAATACCAAGAGCAAAAGACAAAGAGATAATATTAAAAGCAGCAAGAGAAAAACAGTTAATTACCTACAAGGGGGCATCCATATGATTGTCAGCTGATTTCTCAACAGAAACAATGTAGGCCATAAGGGAGTGGCAAGAAATATTCAAAATGATGAATAGCAAGACCCTACAACCAAGGGTGCTTTACCCAGCAAAGCTATAACATTCAGAATTGAAGGGCGGATAAGAAAAAGTTAAAGGAGTTCATCAACACTAATTCAGAAATGCTGAAAGTTATTCTTTAAGAAGAGGAAGAAGAAAAAGGTAAAGATAAAAATTATGAACAACAAGTACATATCTATCAACAAGTGAATCTAAAAATTAAGTGAATTAAAAATTTGATGAACAGAATAAATTGGTGAATATAATAGAATCAGGAGCATAGAAAGGGAGTGGACTGACAATTCTCAGGAGAAAAGGGGTGAAGGGGGTGCAGGGAGAGACTGGACACAAATCATACCCCTATGGATGAGGACAATGTGGGGGGGGAGGTAAGGTTAGATGGATGAGTGGGAGCTGAGTAGAGGTGAGCTATGGGGGAAAAAGAGAAAGAAATGTAATAATCTGAACAATAAAGATTTATTAAATAATGATAATAAAAAAAACTTCCAACAAACAAAGCCCAGTACCCAATGGCTTCACAGGAGAGTTTTATCAAACATTCAAAAAAGAAATAAAACCTATCTTCCTCAGAGTATTCCAAAAAATTCAAGAGGAAAGAGCTCTTCCAAGCTCTTTTTATGAAGTCAGCATTACCCTAATCCCAAAATCAGATAAAAACAATACAAACAAAGAGAATTACAGGTCAATATCACTCATGGACATAGTTGCCAAAATTCTCAACAAAATTCTAGTAAATTGAATTCAGCATTATATTACACAGCCAAGTGGAATTTATTATGGGGATGCAGGGATGATACAATATCTGCAAATCAATAAATGTGATAATCCATGTAAATAAACTGAGAGATAAAAACTCTATAATCATATCCATAGATGCAGAAAGAAAGCATTTGAGAAAATCGAACATCTTTTCTTGATAGAACTCTAAACAAAGGTGGGAAGAGACAGATAATTCCTCAACATGATAAAAGCTATATATGACAAACCCACAGCCAACATAATACTCAATAGGCAAAAACTAAAACCATTTACCCTTAGAGCAGGAATAAGATAGGAATTCCCATTTTCACCGCTATTGTTCAACATAGGGAAGTACTAGACATTGCGATCAAACAAGAAGAAGAAATAAAAGGCATCCAAGTTGGAAAAGAAGAAATAAATGTGTCCTTATACACAGATGGCATGATATTGTACATAGAAAACTCCAAAGATGCCATCAAAAGACTATTAGACTTAATAAATGAATTTGGTAATATAGCAGGATACAAAATTAACACCCAGCTGTTGATGGCTTTTCTTTTTTTTAAAATATATTTTATTGATTTTTCACAGAGAGGAAGGGAGAGGGATAGAAAATTAGAAACATCGATGAGAGAGAGACATCGATCAGCCGCCACTTGCACATCCCACACTGGAGATGTGCCCACAAGCAAGGTACATGCCCCTGTCCAGAATCGAACCCGGACCTTTCAGTCCGCAGGCCGACACTCTATCCACTGAGTCAAACCAGTCTCGGCTGATAGCTTTTCTATTCACCAATAATGAACTCACAGAAAGAGAAACTAGAAACCAATCTTATTTACCATTACAATAAAGAATTAAGATACCTAGAAATAAATTTAACTAAGGAAATTAAGGACCTCTACTCAGAAAATTTAAGGACACTGAAAAAAGAGATAGAGGAAGACATGAACAAATGGAAGAATATACCATGTTGATGGATTAGTAGAATCAACATCATTAAAATGCCCTTACTAACCAAAATAATCTATACAATCAATGCAATCCCCATTAAAATATCAAAGGCATATTCACAGACCTAGAAAGAACTTTCCAAAAATTCATCTGGAATAAAAAAAAAGACCCCAAATAGCTGTAGCAATCCTGAGAAAGAAGAACAAAGTTGGTGGGATCTCAATACCAGATATCAAGCTGTATTACAAGGCTACTGTTCTCAAAACAGCCTGGTACTAGCACAAGAATAGACATATAGATGAATGAAATAGAGATCCCCAAAATTGACCCAAGCCACTATGCTCAATTAATATTCAACAAAGGAGACATGAAGATACAATGGAGTCAACACAGTATCTTCAGTAAATGGTATGGGGAAAATTGGACAGATACATGCAAAAAAATGAAACTAGACTACCAACCTTCACCATACACAAAAATAAATTCAAAATGGATAAAGGACTTAAACATAAGAAAGGAAACCATAAAAATACTAGAGGAATCCACAGATAGAAAAACCTCAGACATATGCTGAAGCAATTTCTTCACCAATACTACTCCTAGGGCAAAGGTAACTAAAGAGAAAATAAAGAAATAGAACTACATCAAAATAAAAAGCTTCTGTGTAGCAAAAGAAAGCATCAAGAAAACAACAAGAAATCCGACTGCATTGGAGAACACATTTGCCAATGTTATTACTGATATGGGTCTAATTTCCAACATTTACTGGGAACTCATACAACTTAACAAAAGGAATATAAAAAAAAACCTATAAAAAATGGGCAAAGTATCTAAACAGACACTTTTCAAAAGAGGAAATTCAGAAAGCCCAGAGGTATATTAAAACATGCTCAAAGTCATTAATCATCTGAGAGATGCAAATCAAAACAAAATGAGGTACCACCTCACACCTGTCAGAATGGCTATCATCAACAAACCACCAAAGAGAAATGCTGGAAGTATGTGGAGAAAAAGGAACCCTCCTTCACTTTTGTGGCAGTACAGACTGGTACATCCATTGTGGAGAACATTATGGCATTTCCTCAAAAATTTAATCCCTAGGACATGGTAAACAGTACTGACTGCCAGTCAGCCCTCTCTGTGTCGTGTCCCCATGTCCCAAGTCCCACATCCCAGCGCAGTAAACAATGATTTATATGTGCACCTCTGCGAGAGAGCCACCCTCCCTTTCCAACCAGATGGCAGACAGTCCAGTTTCTCCCTGTATGAGTCTGGATCCCCAGAATCTCATTGGAAACTGGAGTTCAGAGTGTCGGGAACTTGTAACTTCCTCCCAATTGAAAAAAAACAAAAAACACAGTGCACGCTGGCCTGATTCATGCGTGTTTCCGTACCTCTCCCTTTCTGAGCCCCTGCAAATCCTACCAGGTTTCAATGTACTTTTTTCTTTTCTTTTAGTTGTAGAACTTTCATTCTGCCAGCTTTCCCATGGTTCTTGGGGATAGTAGTTTTATCTTTTAGTTGTAGTTTTGGTGTTGTTGTGAAAGGCAGCATGTATAGCTGTATACCTTATGCCACCATCTTGGTTCTCATCACTTTTCATCAATTTAAATATTTTTTGCCAATCCCTGCTGACCTGCAAAATTTATCTTGAGAAATCAGCTGAAAGTCTAAGAAAGCTCCTGTGTTGTTACCTAATTGCTTTAATTTTATTGCTTTTAAGATTTTGTTTATTTTATTTTATTTTTTAAAATTAAATCTTTATTGTTGAAAATATTACATATATCCCTCTTTTCCCCCATTGACCCCTTCTAGCTTACCCCTACCTCTTCCGCAGGCCCTCACCACCCTATTGTATGTGTTTATGGGTTGTGTATACAAATTCTTCAGTTGATCTCTTCACAGCCATACACCCTGCCCCACCTTCCCTTTGTAATTCCCCAGTCTGTTCTATGTTTCTGTGTCTCTGGATCTCTTTTGTTCATTAGTTTATTTTGTTCATTAGATTTCACATGAGTGATATTATGTTATACTTGTATTTCTTTGACTGGCTTATTTCACTTAGTATAATACTTTCCAGGTTCCTCCATACTGTCTCAAAGGGAAGAGGTCCTTTTGTTTGTTACTTAGGCATATTATTCTATAGAGTATATGTACCACAGCTTTTTTCCCCCTTGTCTACTGATGGGCAGTTGGGCTGTTTCCAGATCTTAGCTATTGTAAATTATCCTGTTAGGAACACAGAGGTGCATACATTCTTTCTCTCTTTGTCTTTAACCTTTGCCATTTTAATTATGATATATCTTTGGGTTCATTTTGTTTGGAACACTTCCTGGAGTTGTCCTTTTTCTCACCAACTAAGAGATGTTTTTAGTCATTATTTCTTCAAATAGGTTCTTAGTCCCTTGCTCTTTCTCTTCTCCTTCTGGTACCCCTCTGATACAGATATTGTTGTACTTGTCCCAGAGGTGCTTTACCTATCCTGTTTTTATTTTTCTATTTTGCTGTTCTGATTGGGTATTTTTTGCTTGCTTATCTTCCAAATCTCTGATTTGATCCTTTTGTTCATCTAATCTACTGTTGATTCCTTCTAGTGTATTTCTTATTTCAAATATTGTATTCTTCATTTCTGACTGGCTCTTTTTTATGGCTTCTATGTCCTTTTGTATGCTTTAGAAGTTCTCACCAAGTTTCTTAAGAATTCTTATAAGCATTATTTTGAACTCGGTATCTGATAGGGTTTTTTTGTTTGTTTGTTTGTTTTTTGCCTCTATTTCATTTAGTTCTTTTTCTGGAGAGTTTTTCTGGTAGTTTTTTTTTTCTTTTCCTCCATTTCATTTAGTTATTTTTCTGGAGAGTTCTCCTATTCTTTCATTTGGGACATGTTTCTGTGTCTATGCATTTTGGCAGCCTCTCTGTGTTTGTTTCTATGTATTATGTAGAGCTGCCATATCTCAAAGTTTTGGTATGGTGGCCAGATATAATAGGTGTTCTGTGGGATACAGTGACACAGACTTCCTGGTAATCAAAGCTGGTGCTTCAGGTGCACCCTCTGAGTGTTCTGTATGCATCCTCCTATTGTAGTGGAGCTTTGATTGCTGTTGGCAAGTCAATGGAAATTATTGATCCCAGGTTAATCTGCTTCAAGGACCACTGCAACTATAGCAGCAGAGCTGCTATGCAGGGTCCACCACACAGAGCAGAATCCACTTAAGATAAGCTCTGTTGCCCACTAAATCTGCCTCTTAAGTGGGTCACTCGTGGAGTGGTTGGGTTGTGCTCTAACATGGTCTGAAGCTGTCTACTGGGTGCGCTGGCTCAGAGGCCTCCTGAGAGGTGCATACCAACTCAGCTGCCACCTGTGCCCTGCCTAGGGTCACCTGGCATGACTACAAAAACAATCTGCAGATGGTGCTACTTGTGCCAGGCTCAGAGGTTCCTAAAAGAAGCCAAACTGTGTACTGAGTCTGGCTGCTGTTGGCACAAGGCCTGGGGCCACTTAACAAGAGGTCCGTGTATGCTAAAATTATATGCTACTCTTTTGGGGTTTGTGAACCTTTGAGAGATTTTAGGAAAATCTGCAGCATGAGACAAGACAGACTGTATGAAAAAATCACAGGAAGCATTTGGGCGGACTTGCAAGTAGAGTGGGGGTCTGAGGGTATCAGAGAATTACCAGAAAAGGTACTTTTGTTTGTCAGGTTGATGGAAGATATAGTTAGTGTAGGACTGTGCCTTCATGGGGAGAGCTCAGCACCTCTGACTGGGAGAAAGCTGACTTTTCAGCCCTTATCAGAAAGCCAGACAATTCTGCTTCTTTCACATGTCTCTGGCACCTTGGAGCCATTGCCCCAGTGCTGGAGCTCAGAGGAAGTGAGTTGGAGTGAGTGTATATGGGAAATTATAGGGACTTCTCTTCCTGGCACTGAAATTATGGGCTGGAGGCTGGGTGGGGAAGGAACCTCTCACTCTTTATGGGAACTTCCTCAATGGAGATATCCCTCCTAATTTTTCACCACCACACACGAATGTGGGTCCAACCTTTTCCAAAATTCTGCCCCTCATAGTGGTCTTGATGTGGCTTCTTTATATCCTTAGTTATAGGACTTTTTTTTTTCAGCTAGATTTCAGGCAGTTCTCAATGATGGTTGTTTTGAAGTTAATTTGTAATGTTGGTGTGGCTTGGGAGGACACCAGTACCATGTTTACCTACTCTGCCATCACTTTTTTAAAATATATACTTTTATTTATTTTAAAGAGGAAGGGAGAGGGAGAGAGAGATAGAAATACCAATGATAAGAGAGAATCATTGATAAACTGCCTCCTGCACACCCCTGCTGGGGATTGAGCCTGCAATCCAGGCATGTGCTGTGACCTCCTAGTTCATAAGTCAACACTCAACCATTGAGCCGCACTGGCCAGGCTACTCTGCAATCTTGACTGTAAGCCTCATCCATGATTTTTTTACTACTTCTTATGGAAGATTAAGTTAAAAGTAAAAAATGACTAAGCAGAAAGTACAAGTGGTAGTCTGATAAAAATGTATGATTGAAACATTATGAGGAAAAACTGATGTAAATTTTCTGTATTATTAGAAAAAAAGGGAAGAAAAGACAAAAAAATTCAGTATTTGGAAAATGAGAATGTATTTCTAGACTTTAACTTACTTGACCTTTAACAGGTAAGCAAACACAATTATGTCAGTGTTGAAGATATCAAGTACCAATTTCTATGCAGAATTAATGATTGAGCACCCTTAAAAGTATACTGCACCAACAGTTTAGCAGATGTATGTTCAAGTAATTCTACTTGTATATTTGTTCTTATATCTTTGAATTTTAAATGTATGTGTTCCTTCTATTCTTAAATATACTGAGAGCAAATTTGACAAAAGATATGGAAAAAATTGTTCTTCTAATGAAACTTCTAATATAAACACACACAACTTTCTTAACTCTAATCTCACAGCCCTAATAATTATAACAGTGGCTTATATATAGTAGGAACTCAATAAATATTCATTGGTGTATATTATCAAAGTGGATCATTCATAGAAATAGAAAACATAGTCCTTTTTGGTAGCTAGTGACTAGAAAGTCTATAATACATATACTTTAATCAGTTCCATTGAACACTTTTTCTGCTAAAATTAGAAATATCTTCTAGTACTTAATAAACCTCTGAGTCAGTGTTGATTTCTATCCTGAAAGTCCAAAGGCCAAATTGATATGCAAATAGGCCTATTTCCTCTAATAAATCAATTTATACACTGGTTGTAGTATAATAAAACATATTTTCTAGAAGGAGTAATTATAAATATTGCCAACAAAAGAAAAATCAAGTGCTTATTGAGCTGTCTCCTGAGCTTTGAGGGCAAAGAGAATTCTTTGCTTTAACAACAGTGTATAAGATTTATGAGTATTCAATAATATTAACATTTTGGAGTTGAAATTTGTAGAGTTTAGAAAGCCATTTATGTGACTGAATAAGGAGAAATAATTTGATGGTGGGTCCTTATACCAGAGAATCCATGACTCCTGTGTTCCTATTTAATGTCATTTTCAGTACCACTTATGTTCAGCATACCCCACAATTTAATGAAATCCACATGTATCCAAAGGTGGATAAACTAGTTTAACCATTATTGCAAGGTAAAATGTAATGTTTTAATGTAAGTAAAATTCATTTAAGCAAACCTGAGCAGGAAGTCTTTTTTCTTAACTGATAGAAAACAGTAATCTAGTTACAAATAATGCATATGTGTTCAGGAGTTTCATTATGTGAAAAATTTGAGAATTTCGATTTAGACTAACCCAGATTTCACAGCCCTTGGCATTATCCATAGGCCAGGAGATTCTGTGCGTTGCCCCAAATTCTCTAGCTTTTCAACTGAATTTTTGTTTTGTTCATTTGTTTTGTTTGTTTTTAATTTAATGAACATTTCTGAGAATTCTTTAAAATTTATTTCTTAAAACTGTTTTGTACCACCTTCAACTGACTGGAAGAGTATGTTTAGGAGACTGTTATGAAATGTTACTCTTGGATGTTGTAGATAATTCTTTAAATCACTTTAGTGTTTGAAATGGCATGTGAATCAATAAATAATTAAAATAATGATGATGATGACGACAGAGGAAATCTTTTAGAGAAAGCATTTCCAACTGAATAATTGAATTAATCTTTCAACATTTCAAGGAATCAACCAGATAGGCAGACAATGGAACATACACAAATTAATAACTTGGTCAGGGGGAGAAGTTAAAAAAATCTTTTAATAGAATTGAAAGAGTAGCTATTGATTTCTTAGGAGATAGGACTGCTGAAGGCTGAATTGCTTCAATGATTAAATCACAAGGTTCAGCTCTGGCATCAGTGTTTTCTTCAGTCAAAATCACAGAGGATATCTGTAGATCCCTAGGGCTGTTTCTCTGAGTAAACTAGTAAAACATAAATATTTCCCTGAAGGGTTTTGATCTAGTGTTAGATTAGCTGCCTGAAGTTGATCTTTTCAGTTTTTCTTGGAGAGATCTATAGAAGCTAGTTACCTACTTGACCTGCCCTTCTGAATCTGTGAATTAAAATGTGTAATAGTTAAAATCTCTGCATTTACTTAGTCTATTATAGGGCAAGATGGAAATGCAGGTTCCTAATGCATTTGCTTCTGATGTTCCCATCTTCTGAGTTAGATATTATTGCTTTTAGTATATGAAAATATACTTTAGAAAGGGAAGTTAGGTATTTAGAGTTCATAGTTCATTCCTAATCACTCTTTAATCTCATGAGTGAAATAAGCTACAATTAAAAATAATCTTATTTTTAATTACAGACATACCAAAACACTAAAACCCTAAATGAAACTTTACAACAATAAGTTTATTGGGCAATCTTAACTGGGTGATGTAGGAACCCAAGACAGTTTTATTTTTCTCCAATTATTGCCTTCAACCATATCTCATGGATTATCCTCTTTATGGACCCATATGATATCTTAGGAGATTTCATAGGTTTCCCCTCACTTTGTGTTATTAAAAAATATGGTCCAGTTATGTCCATTTAAAATGTCAGTTTTGTCACCTTTGCTCCTCTCAATCTTACCAAGGAGTTGCATTTCCAAAAATTCAACCCTTTGCCCTTCTCTCTGGAACCAATTACTCCATTGATAATGGTTGGTGGTGGTGAGGGAAAGCAATGCAGAAGCAGGCAATAATCTTTTATTCTCAATAGTACATTTTCACTGCTCTAAATACTTAAGTACATAACATGGCCAACTATGTATGCCCTCTGTGGCAAGCATCAAATGCTACTCTAAAGAGACATGTGTCATTCTTTTGGAGCCATGAAATGTTCCTTTTCATCTTACAGTCCCAGAGGCAGGAGAGCCACTGGCTCTCATTCCTCCAGCCATGTTTCCTGCCTTCTTTCTATTGCCAAAAGTTCCAGTCCTGTTCTCACCTCACAGCCTCACTGCTCTCTGTAACCAGCCTTCACTAGTGGGTGACCAAGAAGATTAATCAAACCTGGCCATCTTCTCTAATGTCTACTTGACTCATAGAAGTCTGTTGCATTCTCACCACCACAAAACATGGAAATGCAGGCTGCTCCATTGTTCCTGTCACTTTATATTTTCTTTTCTAGACAGTTCTCTTTTCTGCCTGCTCCTACAAGCCCCAGAAGGTTAGAGAGCTCATAGTATAAACTTTCATCTAGGAAATGCTATGCTAATCTTCCCTTCTAAAAAGAATTATCTGTTACCTGGCTATTGGGAAGGTGACCATATATTTCATTGTTCAAACCAGGTCATTTTAAGAAGCAAAGGGAGTAGAGCTATAAACCTAGAGGCTTTTCTCAGGGGCTTTCCTGGGAAAATCTAGTAGGGCTTCCCTTTCTGAGTAGAGTAAGCTACATGCTGTCTGCCAAGGATAAAATCTTTATCGAGATTCTCTTCCTCTCCTTCTCTTAGGACTCAGTTTATCTGAAGGAAGGGATAGGGCAGTGGAAGTAAGCAAAGTAAGTTTGATTATAGTCCAGGTATTTGGCCCCCAATTATTTGTGCTTGAGTTTAGAACATTGGTTATCCCATGTCCCTTTGTTATTAGCTTTCAATCTTTCATATCAGTTAAAAGATGAGAAAAAAGCTATTCAACATCAACTGAAATATAGAATTTAATTTGAAAAAATATATGCACCCTTATGTTCATTGTAGTGTTATTTATAATAGCTAAGGTTTAGAAGCAGCCCAAGTGTTTATCAGTTGTGGTACATTTACACAATGGAATACTACTAAGACATAAAAAAAATCTTATCTTTTGGACTACATGATGGACCTGGAAATTATTATGGTAAGTGAAATAAGCTAGTCAGAGAAAAACAAGTACCATATGATTTCCCTTATATGTAGAATCTAATGAACAATATAAATGAACAAAGTGGACAGAGACTCATGAATACAGAGAACAGACTGACAGCTGTTAGAGGGAGGAAACTTGGGGCTGAGTGAGAAGGGTAAGGGAATTAGGAAAAGAAAACAAAAAGGCAGCTTTATGGAAACAAACAACAGTATGGATATTACAAGACAGAAAGAGGTTAGCTGTAATTTTTATAAGTAAAAAATTCTAAGCAATTCATTTTTTCTAATATTGAAATATAGATAATTTAATTATCTTTAGAATGACTTATTTTAGCTTCTTATTTTCCACAAATTTCCAAAACATATTTCTTCTTTCCCCTAACTTAGGGGAAAGTAGAAGACAGTAAAGGGATGATAAATGGTGATGGAAGGAAACTTGACTTGGGGGTGGTAAACACACAATATAGTATATAGATGAAGTATTGTAGAATTGTATACCTGAAATCTATATAATTTTATTAACCAATGACACCCCAATAAATTAAATAAAAATAATAAATAAATTAAAATAAAACTCTGATATTTCAGGAATCACAACTTAATATAGGATCCATATAACCCAATTATTTTTTATTAACCATGTGTAAAGGGTATGGTTTCTAAGAACAAAAACCTTAACACTCCAAGATTATAATGTCTTCTCAATAACTTTTTATCTTAAAAATAGTTCATCTATCCCTTTAACATTGATTTCTCCCTCTTTACTGGATATTCCCCTCAGTTTCTATATGCTGTAATACATTATCTCTCATTTTAGTAAAAAGTCAGTTGGTTTTGATTCTACTTCTGTGTTTATCACTATATAATTCCTCTTCTATATTAAATTTCAAAACTTCTCAGAAAAATTGTCTATCTTTTCAAACTTATTTTTCATTTTGTTCTCAACCTTCCAAGTTTTATTCCTCCCTCTATACTCATATTGCTCTTGTCATGGCAACCAGGAGCCAAATCCTCATCTTGACATCAGCCGAATTCAATAAGGATAGCCTTCTTTCTCACTACATCCTTTTATTTGTGGTCTGGACAAACAGTAGTGGTTTTTTTTCTGATTTCAATTGTGGTCCATTTCAAACTTATTTTCCAGCTCTTCTAATTATAGAGTGATTTGGGATTCATTCTTAAATTCTCTACTTTCTTTTTATATACACTAGTATTAAGTTATGCAGTGCTATAGCTTAATATATAATCTTTAGATAAGTGCTTTTCAAATATGTTTTCCCAGCCCTGATCACTACAGATTTGAATAGCTAATGATATTCCCAATATCTTTCCTTTTAATAATCTTAAACACTTTGTTCAAGAGAGATTTCTTGATCAATTTCCTCCCAATGTTATTTTCCTTATATCAAGTAACTGAAACTACAGTCATGTAAGCAAAATAAGAATCCAATAACTGTTATTTCAAAGTTCATAAGCCTATCCACTTAGCCTACATCTGGAATGCTAACACCATAGTCCAGATACTACAGACTCTTTTCAGCTAGGATATATATTTTGGTATTTCTAATAATTTTACTAAGAGCAATAATTTTGATATGTAAAAATTCTAAGCAATTATTTTATTATTATTAATTTTTTATACATACCTTCCCATTGCCCCGCTCCCTCCCAGGCATAACCCAACCACCCCCCAGTGTCTATGTTCATTGGTTATGCTTATATGCATGCATACAAGTCCTTTGATTGATCTCTTATCTATCACACCTAACCTTAATCTTCCTGCTGTAATTTGACAGTCTGTTTGATGCTTTACTGCCTCTGTATCTATCCTTTTGTTCATCAGTTTATAATGTTCTTTATTATCCACAAAGGAGTGAGATCATGTGATGCTTCTCCTTCATTGACTGGCTTATTTCACTAAGCATAAGGCTCTCCAGTTCCATCCAGGTTGCTGCAAATGATAAGAATTCCTTCTTTTTAATGGCAGCATAGGATTCCATTGTGTAGATGTACCATGGTTTTCTGATCCACTCATCTGCTAACGGGCACCGAGGCTGTTTCCATTTTGTGCTGCTATGAATATAGAGGTGCATAAATCATTTCTGATTGGTGTTTGTGATTTCTTCGGATAAATTCTAAGGATTACAGGGTCAAATGGGAGATCCATTTTTTAGTTTTTTGAGGAAACTCCATACTGTTCTCCACAGTGGCTGCACTAGTCTGCATTCCCATCAGCAGTGCACAAGGGTTCCTTTTTCTCTGCATCCTCGCCAACACTTGTTGTTTGTTGATTTGTTGATGATTGCCATTCTGACAGGTGTAAGATGGTATTGCATTGTCATTTTGATTTGCATCTCTCAGATAATTAGTGACTTTGAACATGTTTTCATGTGTCTCTTGGCCTTCCTTCTGTCATCTTTTGAAAAGGTTCTGTATAGGTCTGTTGCCCAATTTTTTATTGGATGGTTTATCTTCCTTTTATTAAGTTGTATAAGTTGGCTGTAGATGTTGGAGATTAAAACTTTATCAGTGATAACATTTGCAAATATGTTCTCCCATACAGCGATCTTTCTTATTGTTTTGTTGATGGTTTCTTTTGCTATGCAAAAGCTTTTTATTTTGATGTAGTCGCATTTGTTTATTTTTTCTTTAGCTTCCATTGCCTTTGGAGCAGTATCAGTGAAGAAGTTCTTTCGGCATATGTCTGAGATTGTGCTGTCTGTGGATTCCTCTAGTATTTTTATGGCTTCCCTTCTAATGTTTAAGTCCTGTATCCATTTTGAGTTTATATTTGTATTTGGTGTAAGTTGGTGGTCCAGTTTCATTTTTTTGCATGTACCTGTCCACTTTTCCAACACCATTTATTAAAGAAGCTATCTTGGCTATGTATGTTCATGACTCCTTTGTCAAATATTAATTGAGCATAGTGGTTTGGCTGGATATCTGGGTTCTCTATTCTATTCCATTGGTCTACATGTCTGTTCTTGTGCCAGTACCAGGCTGTTTTGAGAACAGTTGCTTGTAATATAGTTTGATATCCGGTATTGAGATCCCACCTACTTTATTCTTCTTTCTCAGAATTGCTGTGGCTATTCATGGTCTTTTTTTTGTTCCAGATGAATCTATGAAGAATTTTTTCTAGGTCCGTGAAATATGTTGTTGGTATTTTAATGGGTAGTGCGTTGAATCTATTGATTGCTTTGGGTAGTATGGACATTTTACTGATGTTGATTCTCCCAATCCATGAGCATGGTATGTTCTTCCATCTGTTAACATATTCCTCTATCTCTTTTTTCAGTGTCCTGTAGTTTTCCACATATAGGTCTTTTACCACTTTAGTTAGGTTTATTCCTAGGTATCTTAATTTTTTTTGGTGCAATGGTAATGGTATTGCTTTTTTAGCCTCTTTCTGTAAATTCACTATTAGTGTATAGAAATGTCACAGATTTCTTGGCATTAATTTTGTATCCTGCTACATTGCCAAATTCATTTATTAAGTCAATTTGTTTTGGGATGGAGTCCTTTGGGTTATTTATGTACAGTATCATGTCATATGCAAATAAGGACAGCTTTACTTCTTCTTTTCCAATTTGGATGCCTTTTATTTCTTCTTCTTGTCTAATTGCAATGGCTAATACTTCCAGTACTATGTCGAATAGGAGAGGTAAGAGTGGGCATCCCTGTCTTGTTCTTGTTCTTAGGGAAAAAGGTTTTAGTTTTTGCCCATTGAGTATGATGTTAGTTGTGGGTTTATCATATATGGCTTTTCTGATGTTGAGGTATGATCCTTCTATTCCAACTTTGCTGAGAGTTTTTATCAACAAAGGGTGTTGGATTTTGTCAAATGCTTTTTCTGCTTCAATTTATATGACTATGTGATTTTTATCTCTCAATCTGTTTATGTGATGTATCATGTTTATTGATTTGCGGATATTGTTCAATACCTGCATTCCTTTGGATGAATCCTACTTGGTCATGGTGTATGATCTTTCTGATATACTTCTGGATCCGATTTGCTAGAATTTTGTTGAGGATTTTGGCATCAATGTTCATGAGAGATATTGGCCTATAATTCTCTTTCCTTGTGTTGTCTTTATCTGGTTTTGGATTAGGGTGATGCTGGCTTCATACAAAGTGTTTGGAAGTGTTCCTTCTTCTTTAATGTTTTTGAATAGTGAGGAAGATAGGTTTTAATTCTTCCTTAAATGTTTGGTAAAACTCTCCTGTGTAGCCATCTGGTCCAGGGCTTTATTTGCTGGAAGCTTTTTGATGACTGATTCAATTTCTTCCATAGTTATTGGACAATTGAGATGTTTAGATTCCTCCTCTTTAAGTTTTGGAAGGTTTTATTTTTGTATAAAAATGTCCATTTCTTGCAGATTGTCCTATTTGTTGGCATAGAGTTGTTCATAGTATTTTTTAACAATCCTTTGTATTTCCGCAGGGTCTGTTGTTATTGCTCCTCTTTCATTTATGATTTTGTTTATTTAGGTCTTCTCTCTTTGCTTCTTGGTGAGCCTGGCTAGAGGTCCATCAATCTTGTTTATCCTTTCAAAGAACCAGCTCTTTTTTTGTTGATCTTTTGAATTGTTTCTTTGGTCTCCCAGTTGTTTATGTCCGCTCTGATCTTCACTATTTCCTTCCTTCTGGTACACTGGGCTTTTCTTGTTCTTCTCATTTTAGCTCTTTGAGTTGTAGGGTTAGGTAATTTATTACCATTCTTTCCTGTTTTTTGCAGTAGGCTTGTAGGGCTATGAACTTCCCTCTCAAGTTGCTTTTACTATGTCCCATAAATTTTGTATTGTGTTGTCATTGTCATCTGTTGCCATGATGTTTTTTATTTCTTCCTTGATCTCTTTGGTTACCCAGTCTTTGTTTAATAGCATGCTGTTTAGTCTCCATGTGTTTTATTTCTTTCTATTGTTTTTATTATAGTTGATTTCCAGTTTTATGCCACTGTGCTCTAAGAAAATGCTTGATATGATTTCTATCTTCTTGAATTTGAAGACTTTTCTTATGATCCAACATATGATCTATCTTTGAAAATGACCCATCTGCACTAGAGAAGAATGTATATTCCGTGGCTTTGGGGTGAAATGTTCTGAAGATATCAATTAATTCCATCTGTTCTAGTGAGTCATTTAGGATTGATGTTTCTTTGCTGGTTTTTTGTTTAGAGGATTTGTCCAGTGGTAACAGTGGGGTATTAGTCTCCCACTATGATTGCATTGCTGTCAATCTCTCCCTTAATATCCTCCAGGAGTTTTTTTATGTATTTAGGTGCTCCTATATTGATGTGTATATGTTTACCAGAGTTATTTCTTCTTGTTGGATTGTTCCCTTTAGTATTATGAAGTTGCCTTCTTTATCTCTTGTTATGTCCTTCACTTTGAGATCTAATTTTTCAGCTATAAGTATTTGAACCACAGCTTTTTCCATTTCCTTTTTCCTGAAATACCATCTTCCATCCCTTCACCCTCAATTTCTGTGCATCTCTTTTCCTGAGGTGGGTTTCTGGTAGACAGCAGATATATGGATCATGTTATCTTATCCAATTTGTTACCCTATGTCTCTTGATTAGAGCATTTAATCCGTTTACATTTAAAGTTATTATTGATAGGCACTTCTCTATCGCCATTTTTATTCTTTACCTCAGATTTCCTTCTTTGCTTCATATTTCTTTTTATTATTGCAGACCCTTTAACATTTCTTGTATTGCTGGTTTGGTGGTAATATATTTCTTAGTCCTTTTTTGTCTGTGAAGCTTCTGATTTCACCTTCAATTTTGATTGAAAGCCTTGCAGGGTACAGTATTCTTGGAATCAGACCCTTCCTTTGCATGACTTTGTATATTTCATTCCATTTCCTCTGGCCTGATGAGTTTCTGTTGAAAAATCAGTTACTAGTCTTATGGGGGTTTCTTTGTAGGTAACTTTCTGTTTCTCTCTGTCCACTTTTAAGATTCTTACTTTTTCATTGGTGTTTGCCAATTTAATTATAATGTGCCTTGGTGTCAGTTTTGTGGGGTTCATTTTGCTTGGGACTCTGTGAGCTTCTTGGATTTGTGCGGGGTTTTTCTTTCCTATATTGGGGAAATTTTCTGCCATTTCTTCAAAGAGGTTCTCTAATCCTTGCTCAGTTTCCACTCTTTCTGTAACCCCAATTGTGCAGATATTGTTTTGTTTCGTGTTATCCCAAAGTTCCCTTAGCCTCTCCTTTTGCTTTTTCATTTTTTTTTTTCTAGAAGCTGCTGTACTTGGGTATTTTTTCCTACCATGTCTTCTAGCTCACTTATGCGGTCTTCTGTTTCTTCTAAACTACTTTTGATGCTTTCTAATGAGTTGTTTAAAGCAGTGATGTTATTTTTCATTTCTCCTTGGATTTCTTCTTCCTTCTTATTCATATCATCTTGGGACTTCTTCATTTCCTCTTGGCTCTTACTCAACATTGTCAATTTTGTCTTCCATTCTTCTCATCCTCCTTATGATCATTTCTCTGAACTCTTTCTCTGGCAGGCTTATTTCTGTTTCTATTTTGTTTACTTCCTTTTCTGGTGATACCTGCCTTCCTGTCATATGTGGGCTGTTTCTTCTTCTGCCTTTGGTCTATTTTCTCTGGTTGTATGGTTATGTAGTTTTCTCTTCTACGTTGGTTTGAAGGCACAAACTACAACACGACCTGGTATAACACACAAGGCACTGAACAAAAATGTATTCCCCATGTTAATAATCACAAATAAGGTGACCACTGATGAAACACAAATTAGGCATAAGTAGAGAAAGTAGAAGAGGAAAATGAGTAAAAAAGAAAGGAAAGAAGAGCCAAAATCCAATTGGCAGAGGGAGATAAAAAATAAATAAGTGTGCAAAATATAAAATAAAATAAAAAGGAGAAGTAGAATAATAAAAGAGAAAAAAAGTGAGAGAGAAAAGAAAGAGGATAAGAGACAATAGGGGAACAAAAAATAGATGTCAGGAGAAAACTCCAATAGAACAGTCATTAATCCCAACAAAGGTCAGCAACCAGGACCTGGAGAACTACCAATAATAAATGGTATGTAGAGAAGCAAGGGAAAAGACAGGTATAAAACAAATCAAAACAAAGGGAAACAAAAAGCAAAATAAAACAAGTAGAATAAGCTAAAACAATCTCACAAAAAAGTACAAAAAATCAATATAATCACCGTTCAGGCAAATAGCAATAAAAGGACATAGAGAAAAACAACTGTTTGGATAGTGAAGACAAGAAGAGAGAGGTTTGTATGAACTTGTTGTAGGGGATTTGAAATTAGATATATAAGTGGAGTGAAATTTTAACCAGGTAAAGAGAAAGAATAGGGAGAATCTAAAGTTGGAAAAGGGAAAGAGAAACAAGACAACAAAATGGGGAAAGTTAGGAGGAAAGTGTTGGCATAAAGGTAGAGTTGAGATGGAGTAAAATTATGCTAAAGGAGAGATGAAAATAGAATGGAGAACTCCAATCCCAAAGTAAAATAAAGAGAAAACAAAATAACCCTTGTTTTTTTTCTAAAAAGGTAAAATACAAGTAGTAATAATACTAGATTAAAACAAAATGTAATAATTTAAAAGAAAATTAATTGAGGAGAAAAGAAAAAAATAGTTTTTTAATAAAAATATGCAAAAATAAAAAACAAAACAAAATAAAATAAAAAAAATAAAAAAAAAATAGAATGGGCAGTAGTGGAGGTCATTGACTTCCACAATTGTTCTGCTTGGCACTCCTGTTTTCCAGTAGGGAGGATACTGCAGGGCCCTGTGTTCCATTGCTGGTATTGTAATCTCTTTATTCTTTTGTGATTATGGGAGAGTCAATTTGTGCATTATCCACTGGGTGGCCGTGTTTCGAAATTGACCTCTGAGACAAAGGACGGGCGCTCTCTAGGCTATGCTCAGATCCTGCTACTCTATGGTTCTCAAAACTGGTTTGTGGGGAATTTGCAGCTGGGAAACTGTAATAAACCCCAGGCTGTCCTTCTGCCTCAGATCAAAATGAGTTGTTTTCTAGAGCTCCCCTCTGTCAACAGCTCATAGAGTTTGCTTCGAAACGCCCTCCGCTACATCCATGGACGTTTCCAGAGGCAGCTTTCCCGCAGCCTGGTTCCCACAATGTGCACATCTCTGTTCTGAGGGACAGGAGACCTCACCTTATCTCAGGCAAAATCTGACCTTTCCATATGCCATGTTGATCTCCTTTGAGTCTGTGTGTCTGTTCCGATTGGAGAGTGGTGTTCTGGGTCCCCAGCTGTTTGGTGAGTGTTTCAGCTGCAGCTTTCAGATCGCCGCAGACATCCACCTCACTCTGCAAGATGGTGTGGTCTCCTTGTTCACGCTGGTGGCTCCAGCAGACAAAAACCCCGTGGTAGTGGGGCTGCCTTGTCAGAAGAGCCCCATCCAGCAGTCCCCCACCTTCTCCTAGAGGATAACTGACTCTTAACTTGCCAACAAACACTCCAAGTGTGACTCTCAGCTGCTCTCTCTCCCTCTGCTCAGCGACAAAGCTCCAGACGCATCTGTCTATTCCGCCGCTGATTTTCCTCCCAGCAATTATTTTTTCTAATATAACAGTATAGATAATTTAATGCTCTTTATAATGACTTTTATTTTAACTTCTTATTTTCTACATTTTCCAAAACATATTTCTTTTTTACTCTAGAAAGGAAAACTATCAGAGCTTACAAACAAAACTCCAAAAATCCCTAGATCCAGATTTTTTTATTTAAAAATTTTTTACTGTTGGAAGTATTATATATGTTCCCTTTCCTCCCCATTGACTCCTTTTAGCCCAGCATCATCCTTGGCCATAGGCTTTCATCACCCTATTGTCTCTGTGTATGGGTTATGCATATATGCAGGCGTACATTCCCTTATAAAACATTTGAGAAGCATAAGTATTTCAAAGGAAATTGACTTTGGTCTAGATCTGGGGTTAAGTCAAGTGATCAAACCTATGTTCATTAATATAAACCCATCCCTTAGATGTAGATTCAGAAATGGGTATATGATTCATTTTGAGCTAATGACACATACAGATAGATTTACTGAGAGCCTTATGGAACATAAACCAACTATGATTTTCTGGAAGAATTTTCAAAAGTAACTATTTGTATGTGTTTATATTCAGAAGCAGGTAGTCCTGGGAGTTGACAGATGGATAAATTAGGCTTAGGGTTAAGCAGAATTTCAGAAATGCAAATCATGATACATGGAGAAACTAGGTTCTTTTTAAGGTCATCCTGTCATGCAATTATGTCATTTCTGTTCCCCACCCCCATATTTTTGGACTTTCAGTGCAGGAAAACCAATGAGTATTTTTATTTTTTTAGTCAGTTTTAGCTGTGTTTTATGTTGTTTCCATTTGAATATCTCCTAAGAAGTACAGTATAGTGATTTCAAAGAGAGTGGACAGCTTTCCTTTGTTTGGTATTTCCTGAGAAAGCATTTTTTTTTCTCTTAAAAGAAACAAAAGCTGTTAATAAGTGGAGAAATTTAATAACTTTATAATCCCTTTGAGTTGCAATGTTTTCACCATAGCCTTAATATTGTGTGAATAATAAGCATCAGAAAATCTGTGTATGTTAGTATAGACATTATTATACAACATAGTAACTGTTATTGAGATACCTTACTTCAAGATTTGTTTGAACAATTAATGGGCTATCTAAAAAACTTATCATAAGATGAAAGCAAAATCTAATTAAAAGGATGCAGTTACCAAAGAAACAATTTGTAAAATGATGTAAAGAGGGTATTTTAGCTTTAACAATAAAAATGAAATTACTGGGAGCACACCACAATCAACTTCCCCATTTTATTGGTTTGGTTTAAGGGTGAGATGTCTCAAGATTCATGAGAGGCAAACATTACTACTGCTTTCTTCAATTTAATACTCCTTATCTTTCAGGCTGTTTGAACTTTATGTTCTTTTGGGTAGGAAAATTAATCACATAATTATTAATTTTCTCCATTATATTATAAATTTTAATTTTTGAGCAATTCAAAACTAAAAAATATATTTTTAGTAAAAAAATTGGTTCTTCCAACCTGGTCAGGTATCTCAGTTGGTTAGATTATTTTCTGATATGCCAAGGTTTAGGTTTGATCTCAAGTCAGAACATTTACAAGAATTACCCAATGAATGCATAAATAAGTAGAACAATGAGTTGATGTTTCTCTCTCTCAAATCCTACCTAATAAAGATGGAATATGACCGTAACTCTGCGACAAAGTTTGCGGCACCCACAGCCAATGAGAAGAGAATATGCAAAGTGATGCGGCAAGGCAAGAGGCAGAAGGCAGCTTCAGGTTGGAGCAAAGGTGGTACTGGCAGTCAGGGAAGGAAGGTCTATTCTTGCATCAATCTTTGTGCATCAAGCCTCTAGTCAATAAATAAAAAAGAAAACTCATTATTGCAATTTTTGTGCTTTCAAAACTATTATCTTTATTTCAATAGTAAAGAACCTAGGCTTCCTAGTTTGGGTCTCCTCTAAATTAATAAATATGAGCACCAGGGTCCAATTAAATATGGAAGGGCCACAGTAAAAGTCACTACTGAGAACAAACAAACAAAAAATCCTTCAGGTTTTTATTTAAAAATATTTCTCTGCTGTGGATATTAAATTTATATGAACCAGAGTTTTCTTATGCCATCCTTTTCCCCCAAGTGGGTGACTTTTCTAATCTGTGAGGTGTTTAGAGGTTTACATATAAATATATTTTCATATAGCTTCTACAATATATTCCTCTGTTATGGGTTACTGATGCTCTTTGGAGTTGCTTTTTGATATTGTTTATTATCATTGTACATGTAAGACATGGTCCACATCTTTATAGATATATCTTAATCAGAAGGGACACTGCCATGATTACTCCCTTTTTTTTCATGAACTTAGGTTTATTATTTATATTCTTTACCTTTTAAAACTTCTGTATCTGAAATCTGACCTCATCACCTTCTATAAAATGCTAATGTATCCAACAGGTTGAACTCTTACTGTTTGTATCCTTTCTTAGTCCTACAGTCCCAATGGGGCCCCCAGCTTTGGTTAGACAGGCATGTATATTTGCAGCCTCACAATCTCCAATGAAAGGAAGTTAAAATAAATATTTTAACTTTATATCTTTTTCTCCATTCACACTGATATTTTCACTGTTAGATGAATGTTCAGAAAACTCATCTTCCAAACACAAACTTTAAAAAATATATAGCCATAACAAGTTTGGCTCAATGGATAGAGTGTCGGCTTGTGGACTGAAAGGTCCGAAGGTTTGATTCCTGTCAAGGGCATGTACCTTGGTTGTGGGCACATCCCAGGTAGGGAATGTGCAGGAGGCAGTTGATCGATGTTTATAACTCTCTATCTCTATCCCTTCCTCTCTCTCTATATGTGTGTGTGTGTGTGTGTACACACACACATACACACACACGCACACACACAAACATACACACACACAGACATATATATCATTGATTTCAGAGAAGAAAGATTAGGGAGACAGAAATAGAAATATCAATGATGATAAACTAGATAGAGAAAAAAATCAACAACTTATGTAATAATCAAAATAAATGGATAAAAAATCCAATAACTTATATAAGAATCAAGAAAAAATGAAGAGTGATATAGCTGAAATAAAAAAACAAAACAAAAAACAAACACCATGGAAACTTGCAACAATAGACTAGGAGAAGCAGAGGACCAAATTAGCGAATTAGAAGATAGGGAAGCAAAAAACATCCAAAGTGAATAGCAATTGGAGAAAAAAAAAAATTAGAAGACAGAGGGAAAGTCTAAGGGAGCTATGGAACAACATGAAACAAAGCAACATAGAAATAATCAGGATGCCAGAACAACAGGAAGAGGAATGAGGTTAGAAAACCTATTTGAAGAAACAATGTCAAAAAACTTCCCTGATGTGAGGAAGAAAAAAGTCACACAAACACAGAGTCCCAAACAAGATGAACCCAAAAAGATCTACACCAAGACACATCATAATTATGATAGAAAATGTTCAGGACAAAGAGAGAATCTTAAAGGCTGCAAGAGAGAGACAGAAAGTTACATGCAAGGAGCTCCCATTAGATTATCAAATGATTTCTCAACAGAAATACATCAGGCCAGAATATAATGGGAGGACATTTACAAAGTGATGCAAAGCAAGGGATTGAATTCAAGAATACTCTATCTAGCAAGGTACCATTCAAAATTGAAGGGAAAATAAGGTGCTTCACTGACAAATAAAAGCTAAGGAAATTTATCACTACCAAACCAGCAAAGCAAGAAATGCTAGAGGGACTGGTATAAAAAGCAGAAATAAAAATGTAGGAAAGAACACAGTTATAAAAATAAAAATGGCTACAAACAATTACCTTTCAATAATAACTTTAAATGTAAACACACTAAATGCTCCATTCAAAAGACATCAAGTGAGTGAATGGATAAAATGACATGACCCATATATATGCTGTCTACAAGAGACCCACTTCAGAACAAGGGACTCACATGGACTGAAAGTGATGTGATAGAAAAAAAATCTTTCAGACAAATGGAAATGAAAAAAAAGCTGGGCTAGCAATACTTATATCTGACAAAAGAGACCTCAAAGTGAAGGCTGTAACAAGATATAAGGAAGGCCATTTCATAATATAAAGGGAATGATACAACAAGAATATATAACCCTGATAAACATATATTTACCCAATGCAGGAGCACCAAAACACATTTAAAAAAAGCCTCCTGAAAGATAGCAAGGGAAAGACTGACAAAAATACAATCATAGTAGGAAACTTTAATACACCACTGGAAAAATTCTCTAGACAAAAATCAGCAAAGAAACAGAAATCCTAAATGACTCACTAGATCAGATGGACTTTATCAATATCTTCAGAATATTTCAGCCTGAAGCTATAGAATATAAGTTCTCAAGTGCACATGGGACATTTTCAAAAATAGACCATATATTGGATCACAAGTAAAGTTTCCCCAAATTACAAATGATTGAAATCATATCAAGCATCTTCTCAGACCACAATGGCATAATAATAGATATAAACTACAATAAAAACAGCCCCCAAAATTCAAACACTTGGAAGGTGAATAGCATGCTATCATATGGGTTACCAAAGAGATAAAAAAAAAAATTAAAAACATTCTGGAAACTAATGACAATCAAAACATAACAATTCAAAATCTATGGGACACAATGAAAGCAGTTCTGAGAGGAAAGTTTATAATGATACAGGCCTACCTCAAAAAAACTATAAAAAATAGTAACAAATCATCTAACTCTACAACTCAAAGAATTAGAAAGAGAGCAACAAGAAAAGCCAGAGTGAGTAGAAGGAAAGAGATAATAAAGATCAGGGAAGTAATAAATAATATAGAGACCAAAATAACAATACAAAAGATCAATGAAAGCAAGAGCTAGTTCTTTGAAAGGATAAACAAAATTGATGAACTACTATCTAGGCTCAGCAAGAGGCAAAGAGAGAGGACCCAAATAAACAAAATCAGAAATGAAAGAGGCAAAATAATGACAGACCCCACATAAATGCAGAGGATTGTTAAAAATACTATGAACAATTCTATTCCAACAAAATAGCCAAAATGGATAAAATGGGCATGTTCAAAGAAAAATACAATCTTCCAAAACTTAATCAGGTAGATTCTAAAAATCCCAATAGGCTGATAACTATGAAAGAAATTGAAGCAGTCATCAAAAAGCTTCCAGCAAACAAAAGCCCAGGGCCAGATGGCTTCACAGGGGAGTTTTAACAAATACTCAAGGAAGAACTAAAACCTATCCTCATAAGACTATTCTAAAAAAATCCAGAGGTAAGACACTTCCAAGCTCATCCTATGAAGTCAGCATCACCCTATTACCAAAACCAAATAAAGAAAACACAATGAAAGAGAATTACAGGCCAATATCCTTCATGAACATAGGTGCCAAAATCCTCAACAAAATTCTAGCAAATTGGATCCAGCAGTATATCAGAAAGATCATACACCATGGCCAAGTAGGATTTATCCTGTGGATGAAAGGATGGTACAATATCTGCAAATCAATAAATGTGATATATCACATAAACAAATTGAGAGATAAAAATTACATAGTCATATCAATTGATGCAGAAGAAGCATTTGACAAAATCCAACACCCTTTGATGATAAAAACTATCATAAAGGTGGGAATAGAAGATCATGCTTCAACATAATATATATAACAAATCCACAGCCAACATCACACTCAATGTGAAAGACTAAAACCATTTCTCCTAAGAACAGGAAAAAGAGAGGGATGCACACTCTCACCATTCCTGTTCAATATAGTACTGGAAGTACTATCCATTATGATCATACAAGAAGAAGAAATAAAAGGCATCCAAACTGGAAAAGAAGAAGTAAAACTGTCCTTATTCAGAGATGACATGATACTGTACACAGAAAACCCTAAAGACTCCATAAAAAATTATTAGACATAATAAATGAATTCGGTAATGTAGCAGGATACAAAATTAATCTATGGCATTTCTATATACCAATAATGAACTTACAGAAAGAGAGACTAAAAAAGCAATCACATTTACCATCACACCCCCCCCCCAAAAAAAAATAGATATCTAGAAATAAACTTAACTGAGGAGGTAAAATCCTATACATGGAAAACTACAGGACACTGAAAAAAGAGATAGAAGAAGATGTAAAACAGATTGAAGAACATACCATGTTCATGGATTCTTAGAATCAACATCATAAAAATGTCCATACTACCCAAAGCAATCTATACATTCAATGCACTCCCCATTAAAATACCAACGGCATATTTCAAAGACCTAGAACGAACTTCCCCAAAATTCATCTGGAATAAAAAAATACCCCAAACAACTGCAGCAATCCTGAGAAAGAAGAATAAAGCCTAGTCCTGTCACAAGAATAGACATATAGACAAATGGAATAGAATAGAGAACCCAGAAATCGACCAAAGCCACTATGCTCAATTAATATTCAACAAAGCAGGCATTTCTGTACAATGGAGTCAACACAATCTTGTCAATAAATGTTATTGGGAAAATGGGACAGATATATGCAAAAAAATGAAACTAGTCTATCAACTTACACCATACACAAAAATAAACTTGAAATAGATAAAGGACTTAAACAGAAGAAAAATACTAGAGGAATCCACAGGCAGCAAAATCTCAGACATATGCTGAAGCAATTTCTTCACCAATATTGCTGCTAGGGCAATGGCAACTAAAGAGAAAATAAATAAATGAGACTACATCAAAATAAAAAGCTTCTAAACAGCAAAAGAAACCATGAACAAAACAAGAAAGCCCACTGCATGGAGAATATATTTGCCAATATTATCACCGATAAGGGTTTAATCTCCAACATTTATAGGGAACTCATACAACTTAACAAAAGGAAGATAAATAATCCATTAAAAAATTGTCAACTGATTTAAATAGATACTTATTGAAAGAAGACAGAAAGAAGGCCAAGAGGTATATGAAAACATGCTCAAAGTCACTAATCATCTGAGAGATGCAAATCAAAACAACGATGCGGTACCATCTCACACTTATCAGAATGGCTATCAACAAATCAACAAGGAAAGTGCTGGTGAGAGTGCAAAGAAAAAGGAACCCTTGTGCACTGTTGGTGGGAATGCAGACTTGTACAGCCACTGTGGAGAATAGTATGTAGTTTCCTCAAAAAACTAAAAATAGAACTCCCATTTAACCCAGTGATCCCACTTCTAGGAATATGTCCCAAGAAACTAGAAACACCAATTAGAAAGTATATATGTTCATAGCAGCACAATTCACCATAGCTAAGATTTGGAAACAGCCTAAGTGCTCATCAGCAGATTAGTGGATTGAAAAACTGGTACATCTACACAATAGAATACTATGCTGTGGTAAAAAAGAAGGAGTTTTTACCATTTGCAACAACATGGATGGAGCTGGAGAGCACTATGCTAAGTAAAATAAGCCAGAGAAACGTAAATATCACATGATCTCATTCATTTGTGGGTTATAATGAACAACATAAAATAATAAACAGAAACAAATACAGAGATAGATAAACATTGATCAGACCATCAAACTTCAGAAGGAAGGTAGGGAATGGTGGGAGTAAGGGGGAGAGATCAACCAAAGACTTGTATGCATGCATATAAGCCTAACCAATGGACACAGACAACAGAAGGGTGAGGGCATGAGTTGGGGGTAATGAGGGCATAAGGACACATATGAAACACCTTATCAATAAAGAAATTTTAAAAAAGGAAAAAAGAAATCAATGATGAGAGAGAATCATTGATCAGCTGCCTCCTTCATGCCTCACATTGAGTCAGCAATATGGGCATATACCCTGATTAGGATTTGAACTTTCACCTCCTGGTTCATAGGTTGATATTCAACCACTGAGCAACGCTAGCTGGTCCAAACTTTTTTTTTTTTTAATACAACATACCTCTATTTAGGGAGGAATATTTTTTCTATTAGCAAAACTGTGTGCTGCCAGCTAGTCTTCAGTATTGTATATGGGAATGGTTGCTTTCTGTTGAATGGTGATTGCATGAGTTCCAAATTAATTCCTGGGATTCAGATTCTCCTCTGATATGAAGGGATGGGGTTGAAAATTTCAGTCACCACTTCTGTATGTGAGTTCTTTAAAGTCAAGCCAAAAGTTCATTAAATTTAAAAAATTTCTTTGCTTTTGTTTCAACTTAAAAAGGTTTTCAATCTTATGTAAGTTATAAAGTACCGATCTGGGCTTTATTATTTAGCAAATGACAATCATGTAAACTAGTTCTTCAGATGTTGAGCAACTTTTAATATATTGCAGATTGTTTGTTCCTCTAACTTAATTTTTACCACATTCAGTCGGGTATTGTAATTACATAATTAGTCCTGTGTTAAGGATCTTCTCTAATAGAGCAATGCTCTGCTAAGCACTGTGTGGAAATAAAAGCATATGCATACATATTATTTTTCTATTTTCCATTGGGTGATGATAGACTTGAAGAAGGACAACTAATTATTGTATCATGTAGCACAGTGGTTTATTAAAAATAATTCAGAAATTAACTACAAGCACAGATGAGAAAACTATTTGCACAAATTTTGCAAGGCTATTACTGAAGTACATATCATAATACACTGACCTTTCTCTCAAAATGATCAGAGAATAGTTCAGATCTTTGACTTCTGTAGTATAATCATGGGTCTTGACATTTTAACCAGGAGCAGAGATTAGCATGGTTTTTTCATCTTGCTTTGTTGGTTATAATCAAGTTGCAGGATCATTACTTCTGATAAATCATAATTATCTCCTCCCAGGACCTACAGGTGAGTGTTAATTTCTTTAAAAGAAGTGCTCGCTGAGACTGGTTTGGCTCAGTGGATGGAGTGTCAGCTTGTGGACTGAAGGGTCCCTGGTTTGGTTCCGGTCAAGGGCATGTATCTTGGTTGTGGGCACATCCCCAGTGGGGGGCATGCAGGAGGCAGCTGATCAACGTTTTTCTCTCATCAATGTTTCTGGCTCTCTATCGCTCTCCCTTCCTCTCTGTGGAAAATCAATTAAAAATATTAAAAAAAAAGAAGTGCTCATAATGTTTTAGTATGTTCATTTCTTTTCCTTTGTCTGATATTTTCCAGACTGTGGATGCTTAACAAATGTTAAATGATAATTCTTTATTGACCTAACTGGATTGTGGGAGCTTTCAAAATTTTTGAGGAAGTGTTTTAAATGTTTTGTGATTTTTAGGATTTTAAAATAGACTTATGATAACCTGTTGAAAGGAAGAATGCAAAAAGTTGTTCCATTCTGAAGGCCAAGCAGTTGAAACTAATATGATTGGTCTCTTTTGGTTCATTAATTACATGTAAGTAAATATAGAGAGCTGAGGCTTTTATTAAATAACTAGAGGCCTGGTGCATGAGATTCGTGCTTGCGGGCAGGGGTCCCTCAGCCTGTCCTGGACCCCTCAAGGGATGTCTGACTGCTGGTTTAGGCCTTATTCTGCAGGGAACCAGCTATCAGATATCCTTCTTGCAATCTGGGACCAGTGGCTCCTAACCGCTGGCCTGCCTGCCTTCCTGATAGTTCTTAACCACTCGCCTGCCTGCCTCATTATCCCTAGCCTTTTTTCTGCCTGCTTGATTGTCTCTAACCACTCATCTTTCAGCCTGATTGCCCCTAACAACTTGTCTGCTTGCTTGATCACCCCTAACTATTCGCCTGCCTACCTGATCTCCCCTAACTACTCACCTGCCTGCTTGATGTGGCTCTGAGAAGAAGGGGGCACAGATGTTCTATTGCATGCTAACTCTTAACTACTAGGATAAGACAGAAAAGGAAAAAATATTTTTTTCCATATCCTATTTGGAAATTTCTGGCTTCAAAGTCTTCATCAGAAAGAAATGCAAATCAGAGTATTTAATTCAGAGAGTGGTAGATCTATGATCTCACAGGATGGTGATTGAATATTATCAAATGTCTTCAATTAAAGATATTCTATTGAAAAAGTAGAACAGATGAGAGCCAATAGGTATTTTAGTCACTTAAAATAGACCATTGTTATATCCAGAAGAAAATAGATAAAAATTGAATTCTACATGAAAATATTTATTTAGTTTTAACCTTAGAATAGATTGGCAATTACTTGTCAAAAATTATTTTACATATGAATTTTCCCTTCTTGATTTTGCTATGTTTATAAATTTATTCTATGACCTCTGCATTCTATTGACATTTCTCTGAAGCCCTGATCTAATTTTGTAATGTTATTTTCACTAGATATAAAGAATTATTAGAATTTATGTAGAAATTTATACCCTTCAGGTCGCTGCCTTAAATAGTCTTTATCTAGAAATTTATTTAATATATATTTTGTCTGGTTATGATTTAATAAAATAAAATAGGCTACAATTGATAAAATGATATGTACTGCCATATTTTTCTGTTTTTACATATGAAAATTTAAATAATTTTTAATTGAATTTATTAAGGCTATATTGGTTAGTAAAATTACATAGTTTTAAGGTATACAATTTTATAATATACCATCTGTATGTTGTGTTGGGTGTTCACTCCATGTTATGCTTCTTTTCATCATCATTTATCTCCCTTTATCCTCTCCTGCCTCTCCCACAACCATTTTTCTAATTTTAGTAATTTATAAAAACATATGTTTTAGGACAATGGTCGGCAAACTCATTAGTCAACAGAGTTAAATATCAACAGTACGACGATGTAAATTTCTTTTGAGAGCCAAATTTTTTAAACTTAAAGTTCTTCGAATGCTGTTTTTTCAAAATAGACTCGCCCAGGCCATGATATTTTGTGGAAGAGCCTCACTCATGGGGCCAAAGAACCTCATGTGCCTTGTGAGCTGCAGTTTGCTGACCATAGTTTTAGAAGATTTGATTTAGTGCATCTTGAGACAGTTAGTATTAAATGATACATCTTGATTTTGTTACCTCATTGGTAATATAAAATTACTAATTTTTTTTAACATTGAATACACATTTAAATGTGCCATCAAATAGCTAATAAAGGATAAAGAAATCATTAGCCTTTCTTCAGAAAGATATCTAAATTGGTGAACTATACAATTCTGAGTTCTTCTGAGTGTCATTGGAAGTTCTGGGGGATGTCTCTTTTTAATTTGGAAATCATGAATATCTTGATATACTTCAGGAAGCGAGAAATGAGCACTGCTTTTGCAATTGATTCATAGGTGTGATCCCAAGCAGCAGGGCAAAAATGGAGAGGGCAAAAATGAATAATAAATGCATGTGAAAATGAAATTTAGCATGTAGAGAGTACCAATTTTTTTCCAGTACTCTAAAGGATCACAGTTTATTTTATTATTTTACTATATTTCTTAAAGAATAAAGTATTTTACTGATTATTTTATCCCTATTAATTATTATTCTATATTAAAATAAAAGTAGTCTTATATTTTTTGTTGTAACACTGTCCTCAAATGGCTCTTCATTTTACAGATCCTATATAGAAATCATATATTTCCCTAAAACTTGCCTCTGATAATATTTGTAGTTAATATATTAAAATTTTTTGTTGGTATTGATTTTATTAACTTGACATTAGAGTTAAATAATTTCAATTGCAAACAACTTAAAATGGAATCAGAAGTATATTTTATGGGGTATAAAATTTTCTTACAACCTCAGCTTCTTTTTTTTTAGGCTTAAATTTTCCTTTCTTTTTTTTTCTTTAAGAATTCTGAAGAATTCCAGCCTCCCTACTGTTGCTTCTTACATAGATTCATGTTGAATATGTATTTCCCAGCATCTAGAGATGCTGACTCAGTGTAGTTGGTGACAGGTGTCTCAATGACAAAGGCAGGAGGCCTTTAAAATCCTCGGTTTGGGAGTGTAAGGATGGGTAAGACATAGGCCCATGCTAACAATCTAAAATGAAGGCTCTTGGCATAATTGTTTTTTATTCAAAAGTTACGAAATGCAGCTGTGTCCTCTTCACCTCCAATTCTTGCAATCTCTATTTAATTTGCATTTCCTCTTTTAATTTGCATTTCCTCATTCTTTTAAGTAACTAAAGATCAACGAAATTAGTGTTATTCTCATTCTTACTAAACTTAGCATGGCCAAAATAATCTATTTAGTTGGAAAATAAATCTAATATAAATAGAAAGACTCTGTGTTCTTATTTATAAAGGAAGGAATATCTCCTTCCAATGATAGCATCACAGAGGTACTGCAGCACAATCTCAGGCAAAAGAGAAAAAGAAAGGAGAAAGCACTGTCTTTCTCTAGAAATGACTCACAATACTTATTCAGATGACAGGAAGAATAAATTATCTAAAGATTTATAGGAACCTATTAACTATTGTGCATGAGTTGTAGGTTAATTGAGCTATAAGAATATGTTGATCTATGAATTGCTCTTAGCTGTGCATGGCAAATTGTATGGATAAACACACATTATTAATTTTTACAAATAAACATGGTTTAATAAAAAAAGTTTACAATGGGTTAAAAATTAAGGCATAATCAATATAAATTAATTACTTATATGCTTTCTAGCTGACTTTAGCTATACAGGTATACAACTCCTACTCATTTGGTAAGGAAGCATTTGTCACAATGACTTCCTACACAGAACTTGGAATTGTTGGATAAAGATTCTCCATAAATGAACATCATTATGACCTTAGGGCTTCTGGATAATTTGAATCTGTTTTACAATCTGCAGTCGGGGAGTATAAAAAGAGTCACTGATGGTCACAGGAGCAGCTTTGACAATTGTCAGCTTACCGTATATCCAGTGCAGTACCTCTGAATTTGATTAGTGTCAAGGACAAATCATAGGTAAATGGATATCAATTCTGATAATGAAGTAGATTTAAATGGCCCAAGACCTTCTTACTAAATTTAAAGGAAGGCAGCATCTGAGCCAAATACCTCTTGGTGACCAACATTTTTCTTTTGGATTACACTGTGGTAAGGGGGGGAGATGATCAGTTTAGGGTTGTGTGAAAGCTACTACTGAGGTTAGCACAGAAATATATAACAAAGCAAAAAGTATCCTTATGTGGGCATTTGAAAAGTAAAACGTGGGATAATTATAGATAAGTATTTAAGTCACCATCATCAGCAACCACCTGTGGAGAGGTTCAAATTACTAGCTTCTACTGACTAAAAAGTTTTTATCTTTTGAGCAACACATGAGTTTTGTGTTATATAAAGCAAAAACTGCATTATACTTCTTGAATAATATTTTCAGGTGGTTCTTTTTCTTATCTCCCTTCTTCCTCTTTCCTCTCCTCCCTCCCTCTCTCTCTCCCTTTCTTTTCTTTCAGATTATTTTTTTTTGTGTGTGTGTTTGATAGATATGATATTTTAAATATTAAGAATTGTGATTTTGAAAAACCTGCAGATGGGACTGTTTATTTAAGTAGTTTATAAAGATTTTGATTTAGTACAGAAAAATAACATTGTAGTGACCTCTGGAATAGTGAACAACAACAAAAAAAGACCTTTGAAAAGGTCCTTGAGATTTTAGTGCAAGCTCTAACCTTGACAAACTACTCTGCTGTTTAAAGACAGTGAAACTCTTAAGTTGCCTTTATTAACATGTACTAATGTCATCCAAAATGAACTAAGCCTCAGGTTGCTTAGACAGTTCAGTCAGGACTTCTGCATATTTCAGAGTACAAGCCTGCAGGTTTTTCCTTTTCCTTGTGTTTCCTACATACTTTTCAAAGTGTGGATTATATTGGACTATACCATTTGAAGTACACTTTTATATCCTGCATTTTTTAGTGTACTAGCTGCAGAGTGACTAGTGAATCATTTTAGGATATTACATAGTAATTGCTAAAATGATTAAGATTTTTTTCCTATATGCAATCTTTAAGCCATAATTTTTTTCACTTTCAGAATTCAAAGAGATTAAATAAATTTTGATTCACTAACATGATCATTTCACTGAAGATCAATTTTTGTTTCTGAGAGATTTGCATCAGTCTCCCTGATGATCTTTTGTAACTGAAGTGGCAAAATATAATTCCTGGTCAAATGGGTGGAAAGGGAGGGGGAAGAAAGAGGAGGAGGAGGAAGAGGAATATTTGCTTACTAGAGGACCGGTGCATGAATTCGTGCATGAGTGGGGTCTGGCTGGCCTGCCTGATGGAGGCTCATTGGACTGGGCCAGCAAAAGCTAGAGATTGTGGGCAGTTGAGTGGCCAGCTGGGAGGAAGGAGCCATGGGCAGTTTATTGGCCAGTGGGGGGAGAGACTGTGGGCAGTTGACTGACTAACCATCAGGGGGCCAACTGGTGGGTGGGGCTGGCAGGAGGGAGGAGCGGTGAGCAGTTGGCCAGCCAGCCCCATCCCCAATTGGGGTGTTGGGGGCCAATAGGGGTGTTGGGAGCTGATCGGGGGCTGGGCTGGCCAGGTAGCATGTTCGGGGCCTGAATCAGGCTGGTTGGCCACTGCAGTGCATATCATAGCCACCGGTCATTCTGATCATTCACACACACACACACACACACACACACACACACACACACACACACACACATGTTTATTTTTTCTGGGATTGACTTGGAGCTTAACTCTCTATCTCACCAAGAACCACATTGAAAACCTAGGCATATGGGTACAATGTTGAATTTCTTCTCTACCAAGTACAAACTCCACTGTTTTCATACAGTAAGGAACATTCCAGACAAGTGGAGACAAGAAAATTATGTATTTTTTTTTAAATTTGAGAGTCTTATTTTGTTGCAAACAGTCTTATTGTTTTCTAAATGTTCTCAGAATCTAAATACCTGTGTGTTTGCACAACCCTGATAATATCATATTCATCTCCAGAGATAAGAAAATGCTACTGCATTCTAGAGAGCAAAGAGAAAATTCTGACTGATAAAATGGTCAAACAGGGCTTGGTAACAATTTATTTCTGACCTTTGAATGCCTTCTGTTCTTAATGATTTTCTGTCATTTCTGTCTAGTCCAGACTTAAAACTCAGCCTCAGAGGTGCTTAGCTTTTTGTTGCCACTTAACTTTCAACTTCCATTTTTCAGCACAGAAAGATAAATCAGTAATTGTCACTTTGGCTTCTTAAGGTTTGTCACGCACCTGAGGGGGTTTAGGACATAGATTTGAAGGGTGTTTCATATGACTTTGACTTTAATTTTCATATAATCATGACATGTTTTATGATTTCAGGAACTTAATTATCTTATTAACCTCCCTTCTTTTTTGGCTTGGGTTTTTGGTTAACAACTTTTGTCCTTTTTGTCCCCCAATCTGGAGAATAGTGATTAAAGAAAAAAAGGAAAAAGAAATTCAGGGGCATCTTCAGTGAAATGTCTCCTTGGCTGACAATTATCTATATCAATGCTTCCCTTTTTTCTCTTTTACTTTCATGTTTATTTCTAAGGAGATCCCTTGTTTTTTTTCTGTAGTTTGGTAATTGCAGGACAGGTGTAGTGCTGGAGGAACTGCCCTCAAAAAGTTACTGCAGCCGAGACCGGTTTGGTTCAGTGGATAGAGCGTTGGCCTGCGGACTGAAAGGTTCTAGGTTCGATTCCGGTTGGGGGCATGTACCTTGCTTGCGGGCACATCTCCATAGTGGGGCGTGAAGGAGGTGGCTGATAGATGTATCTCTCTCATCGATATTTCTATGTTTCTGACTTTCTATCTGTCTCCCTTCCTCTCTGTAAAAAATCAATAAAATATATTAAAAAAAAAGTTACTGCACTGTCCTTTCTTTCAACATTTTTTTTTGAGTCTGATTTTTATTTTATCAATAAGTGCCCAATGAGATAGCACAATCCAGTTAAAGGTTTTCTTTGTAAGAAAGATAAAAGGGAAAAAAAAGAGTTTCAAAAAATTATCTAGAAGAATTTCTTTCTTGAGAATATAAAAATATATGTTTCTGGTACATTTATCCAGATAGATTTATCTAGAACACTTCTTTACTGTTATGTGAAAGAAACTGAACTCAAACTAGCCTAAACCAGAAAGTCTTTCATGAGATGACAATTCAGGATCCTCAGCAATATGCTAATTATCTCTTGCTTATTCCCTTTCATACCCCGCTCTTTTCTTCTTGTTTTCCACTTGACATCTTTCTCTGTATGGCCTTAATTCTCTCCTGCCAAAAATTAACTCTCTTTATATGATGAAAAAAGTGGCTACTGGCAGTCCCAGTATAAAGTGACTCTTTTCTCTGGGCATTTATAAAACATCATATGGAAAAGTATTCAAATTGGCCCTAAAATGATTCCATATAGGCTGAATCTTTGTGAATAAGGGGTTGGTAGCCTGGATCAAGTATTTATTTTTGCTTACTGGTGGTGGCCCAAACTCTACTTACTAGAAGGGAGACACAGAAAAGGAAGAATGGTGTGCAGAATTAGGGGTATCAGAAAATATGTTGGAAGCAACGTATTTTCTAAAATAAAGATTTCTGTATATTGCTGCATATATAGCAAACCAAACCATCAACATATCTAGAGGGACATTTGATTTTGTATTTTTCTTTATAAACCTTTTACAATGTGCATGCATGATATTATGTGGCTTTTTGCTTGTAATGTATATGGTGCTAACATTCTGTGGCATAGATATGGGAAAATTGATCTATTTCTTATTATCATCTTCACTCCTACACACACACACAAAAAGTATTGAATATCTATTACAGATTTAAAAAAAAGGCTCCAGGTGCTACTACATACATATTATCTAATAAAAGAGCAATATGCAAATTAACCACCATCCATTATACCCACAAGCCACACCCACCAGCCAATCAGGAACACCTATGCAAATTAACCCAACCAAGATGGCTACCACCACAGAGAGAGCAGGAGGGAGGCTTGGGTTTCCTCAGTGATGGAGGAAGCCAAGCTTTCTGTACACCCTGGCTGGCTCAGGCCTCCACTCCAGGCTACAAAGTTTCAATTATAGGAGATAAATAAATCCCAGATACCAGGGCCTCCTCTTGGGTTGCCAGGGGTGTGGCCAGCCTGCAATCCACCACAGGCCCCTCACCCAGGCCACCCCATGCCCCAAGGGAACTCTACCCTCAATGGGCCCTACCACTTGACTCACAGCTCCTCCCCCCAGTGGGCCCTGCCCCTGATTACTACCCCCTACCCCAATAGGGGACAGGGCCCATCGGCCAATCTTCTATAGACCCTCCCCTGGCCTAGCCCTACACGAGATTGCCCCATCCACCCCAATCAGGGCTGGCTGGCCAACCTCCTGAGGTCCTTCTGCCCAGCCAGCCTCACCCCCCAATGGGCCCCACCACCCTGATCGGCCCACAGCCCCTCCCCCCAGCCAGCTATGCCCTTGATCAGCCCCCCCCCCAACTCTGATCAGGGGCAGGGCTAGCTAGCCAACCAACAATGGCCTCTCTCCCAGGCCACTGGCACCTGACTGGACCCCTACCCCATTCAGGGACCAATTGCCTGCAGCCCCTTCCCCTAGCCCAGATTGAGCCCTGATCTGGGTGAAACCAGCTTGTCAACCTCTAGCCATATCATTCTCCCAACAGGTCCAGCCCTGATCCTCCAATTGGGGCTGGGCCAGCTGGACCTCACTTGTGCATGTATTTGTGCACTTAGAAAGGAACTGTAGGCTGAGAAGCTGTGGTGAGCACAGGGGCAAGTCTCAGTCCATTCTCTGTGCCCCTGCTTAGCCCCTAGGGCCATGGCCTCTGGTCTCCCATCTACCGGCAGCCCCATTCCCATTGCTCCCATGTGCTGATGTTGCTGGCCCTACTTGCACCCATTGATGGCACAGAGCATTGGGGGCCTGCCAGCATGGTGTGTGTGCAGGGCCAGGGGGGCTAGTGCCGGCTGCAGGTGCAAGTGCCTGGCAGAACTGCAGTGTGTGGAAGCAAAGAATTTTCAGTAACCACCAGAGGCTTGCCCTGATGACAGTGACTGTCATCCCACCTTGGTCTGATGCCCCTGCTCTCCTGCTCTACCATTTCTTCATGGCTGATGCCTGCCATGTTCTGTGTGCTCCCCCTGGTGGTTAACACATGTCCTAGCAACCAGTTGTTTGGTTGTTCATTTGTTCCACCATTAGTCTATTTGCATATGTGTGTGTGTGTGTATGTGTGTGTATGTGTATGTGTGTATATATGTATATACCTATACATATATCTATACATATACACACACACATACACACATAAATGTGTGGATTTATATGTATATAAACTTTATATTATGGATATATGTGTGTATGTTTATGTGTATATAAACTTTATATTATGGATAATAGCAAAGTAACTTAAAATCAATGTCCTGAGAAGTTATTGCCCTTGGGTTTTACTTCTAGACTTCATCAATAGATTGTTAACACTTAGATCAATAAACAATTATTGTTCTTTGTGAGATGCTGAGATTAGATTTGGAGAGTTTACAAGTAAGAGGCATACTTTACTAGGGGCTGTCAAATGTCAAACTAAAAACTAAAATGTATTATCTATCTATCTATCTATCTATCTATCATCTATCTATAATCTATTTAATGTTTATCTATCTATCTTTCTACCTCTCATCTATATCTGTAAATTCAGAAAGATCTGTATATATCAACCAAAGTCATATGAAATTTTTTATTTTTTTCTTTCTACAGGTTTCCACAGGGAACAGAGCCGATATTACTGGCTCTGTGCCTCATGGTGAGTTACAGTCATAATGGGGACAGCAGGCTTCTATAACTCTGTTTAATAGAAAGTAGGGTACCAGCAGAGACTTTCTAACTGCATTTAAAATCTCCCCAATAGCTATTATTACTTCTTAAAACCATTTGCGCATTAGAGTCAAATCAAGTGGAATAGTTTCACTTAAGTAACTTAAGGGGCTGACTGATGTTCTCACATTGGCCATAAAAATAATATTATTAATTTAGAGAGAGAGGGGAGGATCAGAATATTGTGATTTTGATTTTCTTTCAACTGTAAAGTATTTTGAAAGGGATTAAAAGAGCAGATTTTCCTCTTCCAGATATGACTCCCTTCATGTCTCACCTCTGGTCCTTTCATAGAAAACCCACCCATTGTGTTTGGCCCCATGTACCTGCCCCTACAGGGCAGCATCTAGTGGTGGGGAGTTTCAGTCTTCTGTGGTACAAGCTGATTGATTGGCAGGATATGCTCACTCAAGTGTAAGGATGTTGGGATTCTTGCTGTTGGATTTTCTTTTCCTTCATGAGAAAATCCTTATGAAGAATTCTTTCATTCCTTTTATTGTGCTTTCAATCAATTATTCATTTGATATAATATGGAAAAAAACACACACAAAATCACATAATCTTAAGACTTATCTCGAAGGAGAATACTCTCTACATTCAGTAGATTCTCTCCTTTGTTTTGGAATAATAAGAATACAGACATTATTACCTCTCCTTTGTTTATTTTCTCCGTGCATCACGAGATAGTCATCATAATTCTATTTTTAAGAGTAAAAGTTTGAGTTATTGCTTTTTTCTCTACTGCCAAATTCTGATCATAAAAATTATTTGAAATTTCCAGTTTCCTCCTTGAACTTTGGATTTAGTAAGTCTGGGGTGTGACAAGGAATCAGCATTTTTAATACTTCCAGGTGATTTAAATATGAGAAATATTGAATTATTTTCTATAATTTGATAAGCTAATGACAATTACACCATTTATTTATTTATTATTATTATTTTTAAAACATATTTTATTGAATTTTTACAGAGATAAAGAGAGAGAGATAGAAAGTTAGAAACATCGATGAGGGAGACATTGATCAGCTGCCTCCTGCATGACTCCTACTGGGAAAGTGCCCGCAACCAAGATACATGCTCTTGATTGGAATCGAACCTGGGACCCTTCAGTCCACAGGCTGACACTTTATCCACTGAGCCAAACCGGTTTCAGCCAATTACACCATTTAATATTCCAAAGTAAATATTGACATGTGATATTTCATGATCCTCTAGTATTTTGAGTTTCACATTTCATAAAACTACCATTGTCATCTCCATTGAAATCTTTCACTTTGGAACTGAGGTTGCCTCTGCTCAGCTATGATCTTCTTTGAGGTGAAATGTAAGGGTTTTTGGTTACTTCCTAGAGAAGAAAAGAGAGGGAAAACAGAAGTAAGAGAGCAATTGCTAGAATATGGCTGATTTAATGCTAATAATAAGGACCAACTGGGAAGTAACATGCTTTGATAAATATTTATTTGTAGAGGAAACAAGGCTGGAACTGTCTCAGAGCTAAGAATGTCTGTATTCTTATTATCCCAAATGTGTGGAAGCAGCAGATATAACTGAACATATAACAGAAACCCTTACACAATTCTTAGTAATGTGGAGGAGAGCTCTGGATGTGGTTAAAGACTTTCTGACATCCAGAAAATTGAAAAAAATACTGGGGACTCTCAAGAAATATTATTAGCTATATGGAAGAGAGATACCATTAAAGTGGCTCAAGACAATGAAGACAGCTTATGTAGTAGTTCACAAGAGGAAGGGAAGTTACGCATTGCACATAACTGATAAGACAACTCAGGGAGAAATGTATTGTGTATAAGTACAGCAATGCAATGACATTTACACATAAATATGAGAGGTAAAGTAGAAGATTCTCTTTTTTAATATTTGCTTCAAATGTATCCTGTAAAACTATAAGTTCTTTCAAGGCCCGTACATAATTTTGGTTTAACTATGAAGTTCTTTATACTTTTCATGGGCTCAGCCAATAGTTCTAGGGATGACTGGCCAGAAATACCTATAAAATAGGATAAAATATAAAATGCTGAATAGGGAGAGCCAGATGATAGCAGTTGCTGTTTTGCTCATTCCATTATATTAAGAACATTTATTTTACAGTTCTTATTAAATCAGGCCCGGGTAGGCCAAAATAGTTGGCATAATTTTCATATTGTGTATGTGGTTAGAAAGGACATGTAATACTCTTTCCTTGGCTACATACATTCCAGCTAGAATTGACCATATGACATAATAATGATTAATGGGATGTCAGTGGAATTCTACTAGGCCAGTTTTTGTTTTTCTCATAAAAATGGATAGACTATGCTGGAAAGCTCATGGTCCTTTTTTCTTGCTATCTATAATGTGGACATGATGCCAGAGATGAAGCAGCCATATTCATAGTATTATGATTAAAGGTGAAATAATAACCATGAAACCAGACAATCTAATGACTCAAGTGTTGGAGGATCTGTTGATTCCCTGATTATGTCAAAACTGGAGTGCTATCACTGAACCTCCTATTCAGTGTAAAATAAATTATAATTTGTTTAAGCTACACTTCATCAGAATTTCAGATGTTTGCTGCTATGGATGTAGTAGTACTAATAAATTATTAGTAACTCCAACTGTACAACATTTTAAAGTAAGTTTTTAATATCCTTAGCTTTGTGTTGCTACATAATTTCCTCAGAGTCACTACTGCCAGAGTTACCTGTTCTCAATAAAAACATCAATTATTTAGGTATCAAATATCCTCATTTGTTCTATCTACTATTTGTCCTTATTAATATTTATTCCAAAAGTGATATTATCTTCCATTTAACATTAATGTGTGTGTATCTATCTATCTATCTATCTATCTATCTATCTATCTATCTATCTATTTATCTATCTAGATATAGTATATATGAACATATATTAATTACATAATATATGATATATTATAGTTTATAGTAATACATATATTTTATATATTAATATTATATATAATTGCTTTCAAATATGGCTTCAATTCAAAATATCATCCATGTACATTGTATTAGACAGCAAAGTTTTGTCAAGAGAGAAAGCATTAATTGTGAAATTTTAGCCATAAACTAGCAATTGATAGTTGATGGACAGTCAATAGGAAAAAATTATATATCACATACAAATTTCTATTCTTAAAACCAGCTCTGAATAGAAATTCTTCCCTACTTTAGGTGAATCAGCTACACTAAATTTTTATTTTATATGCCTTGCTTTGTCATCAATCCTAAATTTTTTCTTGCCTTAATATTGGGGCTCACAATTAATTTAAGTTAGTTATGTTACTACAATATGCCCTTCATTCAAATGCTAGAGAAATTACTAATTTACCTAGATGTAAAACTAGATTTAGAATATCAGTTAAACTCATAAAGTGGCAAGCCTGATTTTCGGGAGAGAAGGAAGAAAGATTGGATAGAAATGTTCTAGACAGCCATGATGTCTACAAAGAGGTCCACAAAAGTCATCCAGACAAAACTGACTATAGAGGAGAGTCTCCGGAATGAGGTCTATTGCCTGCATCAGCAGGTGGGAAGGCCTGCTCTTGAGGACTTGGGAACAGCCTACTGTCTGGTTCTGTGGAGACTTAGAGCCTTGTTCACTGGGCTGGGCCTGGTGATTGAGTCTGTGGCAATGGGCCTGGGACCTTCTCTACATTAAGGACCTGCATCCTGTGTCCATGGGGACTACATAGGCACTGGGGATTTTTAGAATGGGCCTGACATCTGGTTCTAAATGGGCTGGTCTGAATCTGGAATAGATTGGCAGCCCAGTTTTATAATATTTTGCTTGGAGGCTAGTGTCATGGGGGTTAGCCTGGCACTAGGGTAAGCCTGAAACCAGAGATCACAAGTCATTCTATAACTTAGGGTCTACAGGGACACCCTGGATGTTGGGTCTGTGGAGACTTTTCTGATCCTGGTGTGTCAAAATCCTGAGTTCATTAGAACCAGTCTAAGGCTGGGGCCAAAGGGGCTGGCCTGGCATTGGTGTGCTGGGAAACTAGATGTGCAGTGGTCAGCTTGGCCTGGGATAAGATGTGTACTTGTGGCGGTGGGGTTGAGCCTGCTGCTGGGGAGGAACAAAAGCCTGGATCTACAGTAGATGACCTGGCACTGAGCATGGCTGAGAGCCTGAGTTATGGGTTCCTGCTTGCAGACTTGGATTGTTGGAGTCTGCTGGGAGCCTGAAGCCCTAGGGGTCACCTTAGGTCTTGAGAACCACAGCCAGTGCTGGAATGAGAAGGCCTTCTGCATTCACAGAAGCCTGCTGGGAACCTGAGGCCATAAAAGTAGCCTGGGGCAACTGGAACCCCAGGACAAGAGCAACATAGGTCTATGGAAGTTGGGCTTATGCTGGATAAAACTTGACTCTAGAAAAAGAATGAGTTGCATTTACCTTTGAAGACTTAGGACCCAGAACGTATTTGTTCCTTATTAGTATCTATGTAATAAGTAAATTAATCCGATGATGTTCAAATATCCTCTGCATTTACATCTCTGTGTAGTTAGAATATATCCACACCATTATGAGGTCCCTCTGCCATTCTCTAGTTGCATTCCATTATGTAGATATGTGGGACAAAGCAACCAGCCGTGCTAGGGAATAAATACATGCTGACTCCTTAGGAAAGAGCATTGCAGATATCCCACTCTTGGTAAAGCAAACTGTGGGGTTAAAGACGGTGCAATGCCAGAATGCTTAAAAGCAAAACTGGAAGACATTTTATCTCTTGGAGTCCAGTACTTACATATATCTATTATGGAGATTATGGCTCATGAAAGGATATAAAAATGATTATATTTTTCCCCTCTAGACTCTATTGGATGTGAAGCACAAGCTTAGGTTGCTGCATTTAGCCTCCAGAATTGATTCAAAGAGTTACTTATACTTTAAGGACCTAATCCTCTGAAACAGTTCTAGCCTCAGTTTTTGCTACTGTGAACTGCCTTATTTGGTTTTCTGTCAACCGATAAGATGTCAACTTATGTTTCCTTGCCTCAGATAGCTTCACATTATCTATCCCCTCATGAACTTACTTTTCCCATGTTCATATTTAAGTAGGAATAGAAGTGAATACATAAAGTTGAATGCCTGAATTGTTTTTAAAAGACCAATTCAGAATATTTAAAAAGTATTTTAGTGTGTCAAATGTGAATTGACACAGTATTTTGCTCACAGCAAGCTGAAAAATCTTCAGCATATGAACTTTTTATATGACTTAGTAACTATTAAAAAAGGTAGTCCTGATGATTTTGGAAAAACATTTAAAACTATTTTTTTTACTCAATAAAAATGAAAATGCACATCTTGGGAATTTATCTTTTCTTCATTTACCAAGCATTGCTGCAGACATTTCCATTGACCTATAGTTCTTTGTTGATAAAATTTTCCTCACTTTTTAGTAAAAGTGTGATATTTTTTTTACCCAAAACTTACCATAAAAAGGTTTTAAACTGCTGAGTTATAATGGGAGAGTTTATCATATTATCCACATATTTGGCAAGGATGTTTTTATGTTGGGATAAATAATTTCATTTTATTTAAAAATAGTTTTGATATTTATTTATGAAGAATCAATTCTCAATTTCTCAGAGTAATGTAGAAAAGCCCAGTCATGTATTTGTCAGATGATGTATTAACATATGTCTATTAGGTAGTTACAGTAATTAACGTATGTAACTTTCAAAGTAGAAACTAATATTCTGCAGTTTTACTCAGCCATAACTAGAAATTTCAAGCATAGTTATAGTCATCAGTGTTATATAGACACAGCAAAATATATTTATATCCAAAAACTATAAGAGTAATGTCAAATTTAACAGAAAAGAAACCAGCTTATTTACAAAAACAATTGCTATCTATCTACTCTTTATTTATTTATTTATTTATTTATTTATTTATTTATTTATTTATTTATTTTAGTTGCTTGTTTTGCACATAGCTGCTAGAGGCGTTGGATGAGTGAGATGGCATCATTACTATCTGGGAAACTGAGGTGGTTGTATAGCACTTTGTGATAAGGGAATAAGAAACCAGGAAATAAGATCATTCCATAAAATATGAACCAAGGAAACAGAATAATCTGGAGTGAATGAATGGAAGCCATTGAAGACAATGATAATAAAGAAAAGAAATTCAGAGTTACTGAGTAATTGTAATGTACTAATTCCTACAAAGTATGGGATAGTTTATAATCATGAACTCACTTCATAGTAACACAGTATTTTTCTACACAATTTTTTTGAATTAGATAGCATCTTCCCTAAATTGTAAACAAGAATACTAAGACTCAGAGAGATTAGGGGACTCACCAGGATTACAGAGCTAAGTGAAATATTTAGATTAGTTTTAATGCTTGTGAGGTATTAAGAACATAAACGATAAGAAGGCAATTGAGTATATAGTTAAAAAATTAGGAGAAGAGGTAAAAGCTGAAGGTAAAAATTTCGGAGGTTAAATTGTGTGTTGATATAATCCCCTAAAAAAAGAGTAGAGATAGAGAAGAAACCATGAACTGTACTCTCTCAGTAGTTTCTTTTTCTTTTTTTAAAATTAAATCTTTATTATTCAGGTTATTACATTTGTTTCTCTTTTTTCCCCTCCTTAGCTCCCCTCCACCTGGCTCCCAACACTCCCTCTACCCTTACCTCCCTCCTGTTGACCTCATCCATAGGAGTATGATTTTTGTCCAGTCTCTCTCTGTACACCCCTCACCCTTTTCCCCCTGAGAATTATCAGTCTACTCCCTTTCTGTGCTCCTGATTCTATTATATTCACCAATTTATTCTGTTGATCAGATTTTTAATTCACTTAATTTTTAGATTCACTTGTTGATAGATATGTAATTGTTGTTCATAATTTTTTATCTTTCACCGTTTTTTTCTTCATCTTCTAAAAGAGTACCTTTCGGCATTTCATATAATACTGGTTTTGAGTTGATGAACTCCTTCAGCTTTACCTTATCTGTGAAGTTCTTTATCTGCCCTTCAATTCTGAATGATAGCTTTGCTGGGTAGAGTATTCTTGGTTGTAGGTTCTTGCTATTCATCACATTGAATATTTCTTGCCATTCCCATCTGGCCTGCATCGTTTCTGTTGAGAAATCAGCTGACAGTTGTATGGGTGCTCCCTTGTAGGTAATGAACTGTTTTTCTTTTGCTGCTTTTAATATTCTCTCTTTGTCTTTTGCTCTTGGTATTTTAATTATTATGTGTCTTGGTATAGTCCTCTTTGGATTCCTTTTATATGGGGTTCTGGACTTATAAGTCTATTTCTTTTACCAGATGTGGGAAGTTTTCAGTCATTATTTCTTTAAGTAGAAATAAGTAGGTTTTCAGTATCTTGCTTTAAGTAGGTTTTCAGTATCTTGCTTTCTCTCTTCTTCTGGCACCTCCACAATTCTGATGTTGGTACACTTGAAACTGTCCCAGAGGCTCCTTACATTATCTTCACAGTTTTGGATTATTTTTTCTTCTTGCTTATCCAGTTGAGTGTTTTCTGATTCTTTATATTTCAAATTTTTGACTTGATTCTTGCCTTCCTCTAGTCTGCTATTAGGACTCTGTATAATATTTATTATTTCAGTCAGTGTATGTTTAATATCTAGTTGGTCCTTTTCCATCTCTAGTTGGTTCTTTTTCATTTCCTCTTGGGTCTCACTAACTTTATCCAACTTTTCTAAGATATTCTTGATAAACCTTATAAGCGTGGTTTTGAACTCTATATCCAGTCATTTGTTTTCCTCCATTTCTTATGTTTGTGATTCCTACCCTTGTCTTGTCATTTTCACTATGCTGGGAGAACTTCTGTGTTGGATTCAGCCTTATGATACCAGACTTGCAAAACTGCAAAAGCCTCTCTGTTGAGCTTGGGATGGGTGGAGTCTCAGGGATTAAAGGACCACCCTGCCTTCCAGTCGGCCCCGCCCTCCAAAGCCCCTGAGTCTCACATGATTGGATAATTGCTGGAGCGGTCCCTGTGTGCGTGCACACTCTCTCTCACAGTGCCTCTAGACTGCTGCCTTTCTGGCTCCTCTGCGCTCCGGGACCTTATGAATCTGAGTCCCTAGGACTTCACTGGAATCTGGGGTTTAGTGTAGTTAGAAGTGAAGCTTTGGTATGCTTTGTCTCCTGCCCTCTTGAAAGCCAGCAGCACAATCAGCAGTCGGTCTTCTGTACGCAGTGCTGTACGTTCAGCCAGATTTCTGCCCTCCTGCGACTCCCCCAATTTCCATGCACTTCTCCCTTTTTACAGTCCAAACTCCCCTTGTATGAGTTTCGGTTGGACCTGGGGTTTAGTGTCATAGGATAAGGGGTTCAATGCCATTGGGAGTCTCCAGTTCCCTCCTGCCAGAGAAAGCCAGCCAAGTATTCTGGCATCCACTCTATCCACGCACACGTCTCTCTACCTAAGCTTTTTGCACCTCCTCTGGGTCTCTGTGAGTCCCTCTCTTTCCTTCTAGTAGATTTTCCACTCAGCCAGCTTTCCTGTGGTTCTGGATGATGTCGTACTGTCTTTTAGTTGTAGTTTTGAAATTGTTGTGCGAGGTAGCAGTGTAGGTGTTTACCTGTGCTGCCATCTTGGTTACCCCCCTCTAAGTAGTTTCTTGTGATGATTAAAGCCATTTTAAGTAAGAACAGTCATGGCTTGGGTGGGAATTCTTATTGTCATAAGTATATGGTAGATTTCATTTTTAAAATACACCTACTCTTCCCCTTCTTGTGTGTGTGTGTGTGTGTTCCCTTTTGCAGAGTGAATTACAAAAAAAGGTGAATAGCCCAATTTGTATTTGGGAGATGTGAGGGTTAATGATAGTCAGAGAACTATAGCATGAGGATTGGTGTCAAATAATTGGTTTCACTATGACATAGTTAAGAATTAATTATAAATGCAAAATTAAGGGATAAGGCAAAAGATGGGGAAAAATAAAAATAACACATAACGGTATTATTATCAAGGCACATATATATAGTATGAAAAGATTAGGGCACACAAATAATATACTTAGTATGAAGAATTTTGTTGATATGACAGAAAAATCAAGAAGTAAACTGGCTCTTCCCAGTATGTATGACACCTTATTGTAGCTCCATCTCCTAGCTTTGTTTCTCCACTAGATCAAGCAAGCTAAAAATATAGGAATGGGGGATAGAAAAGAACAAACAACTCAAGGTTTTGTAAGACAAGATAAACTAATTATGGTGATATCATCTTGAATAAGAGGATATTATTATTGTATTTTTGAAGGATTAAATTAAGAAGGATCTCAAATAATTACCCCCATAGTACTAGACAGACCTATATTTCCTAAATTAAGAGTCAGTTGTAAGGAAAATAATGTTTTCTAGAAGCCATTAAAAAAATTGAGGCACATATTTTTTTATAACTAGTCCCAATATTAACTAGAATTATATGTTTGTCTAATTTATCTTGCCCAGTTCATCTTTGAGTATCTCAATCCTTAGGCATCCCTTTTTTCTCCAGATCCTTTATTCTGTATCTCATTTTTGGTCACATTGCTGTCAACTTATTTCTCCTAAGAAGTTGATCCTTAGGTTATTAGATACAGGGAATTAATGAATGGAGTGTTGAAGCAGAAGACAGCCATCACATATTTCTAGTCCTGCTTAACATTAAATTTCTATGCCTTAACTTCATTAAATTCAATATAAAATAGAGATGTATGAGACCCTCAAAGGTTAAACCAGATCTCCAGGGTTATTCTCTCTCTAAAATAACTTTACTATTTTCTTTTCATTGTTATTTGTCTTTAGTAGTAGAAGTATTACGACTTCTAGTTACAAGTGCTATAATAGAAGTTTCCCTGGAAAAATACCATGGAAAATAAAGTTGAGACTGTCAGAGGAATTCTTTAGAGATTCCACTGTGAAGGCCCACTGTAACATAGTGTCACCTTTTCCTTTTTTTTTTCTTTTCTGATTTTTCCATTGTACTTCTTAAGTACATTTATTCTTAATGTTCTTTATACTGCTACTGCCCTTGTTAAGACCTTCTCTCACTTAAAACTATTCCAATATAATCCTTTTTAGAATTCTGGTCTCCATCTTAAACCCTGAGAATATGTTTGCTGCACACATTAGGTACATTAGGTGATTATCCTAAACCAAGGTCTTTATCATGATTCATCTCAGCTAAAAAAAAAAAAAAAGTTTGGATGCCTAATTTTCTACTACGACATCTAAAAACTAAAGTTCCAAACAATCTTTGCATGGCTGAGTTAATCTGTCATGACACTTTATTTTTCTCTGTATTATGAAATAGGACTCAGTCTATCTTTTATTATCATTTGTGTTTGAGTCTCACAAAAGACTATTAAAACCCCCCTGGTACAGAGCCTAAGAATTCATTTATGAATTACCTAAAGTGCTTTACCTATATAAATAGATATTTAATAAATATCATTTGATTGAATTCTCCTAAAGAAATAAAAAGTTGATGTAGGAAGAAATATTCATGTGATTGACAAGAGCTGTGATGTTAATACTTCTGGGAAGAGTAAAGTGCAATTTAAATGAGGCACAAAAAATTACAAGAATGCAACAGCACATCTGGGAATGAGGGTAGGTGGGATGAGCAAAACAGAATCTCAGCTGGTTAAGGAACAGCTAGACAATAATGGGAGAATGCACTGCAAGTAAAAGAAAAGCAAAAAACTTCAAATGTAGGACATAATCACCTTATTTTACAAATAGATTTGTGAGCTGTGTAGGCAAGACAACTTACTTTAACTGGTGGGTACCGGTACTGAGAAGCTTTCCATTTCTGAATATGTTCAGAGACATCTTCTGTTGAAGGAGGAAGGAGATCAGATTCATTTGGGGCTTCAGTAGAAAGTGGGATAGCATAAAGAGATGATGACTTTCAAGTGCTGCAGGGGAAAAATGGGCTGAGGACATCGAAGTATTTTTCTACACAGTTTAAGGAAAATAATGTATCCCAGGCAGGTCCCAGGGTGCTCAATTTTAGACTCTCCTTGATGTTGGTAAAGTGTAGACTGAAAATCTGGATCATATCTTCTAAGTTTATAATTTTGTTTGGATCCCCCATGTTCAGTGAGTGTTTAGAAAGAATTCTAGGACAATTTATTTTTATCTGTGACATAATGATGGGGTGATGCTTTTGCATGGAAGCTAATCTTGTCATTCACTCAAGAAATACTGAGTGTCTACCATGTGTTAAATGAACAAATCCAGATACAGCTCTTCTTTGATGAAGTATAGATTCTAGTAGGAAACCCACATGTTAGTTAGTCACATATTTTAAATCTAAATGTGTAATTACAATGTGTAATAGAAGTCAGTAAACAGCATATTGAGAATATTCCGATCTCATCTGATAGTGGTAATGCTAATTCATTAATCAATAATTTCGTTGTCTACTTATGTTCTTGACAATGATTTAACCACTTCTTGCCTCAGTTTCCTCTTTGATACTTTGGAAAATATATAACCTACTTCATAGTGTGCTTTAAATGGCATCTGTTATGTGGTAAACATTCAATGCTTTTAACTATTTTTATTCTTATCCTCATTTTTATTCTTATTCTTTCTTATTGTATTATTACTTTAGTGAAACAGAACCCTAGTCCTAGTAATAAAATGATATCCATTCTTTCATTTTCTTTTTTACCAACTTCTGTGGTTTGATATCACACAAAAATCTGGAATAAATAGCACTAAAATAGATAAATGATACATTAATTATATTCTGGTCATTTTGTCATCTAATAAAATCAAGAGGAAGATCTTCTCAGTTATCTGCTCTCATTTATCCCTTCAACTACCCAAATATTAAACATTTCTTTTAGAAAATTAAGTTAAGAGCTGGGGGGAATAAAAAGGTAAATGGGCATAGGTTCTTGATTTGCTCCCAGGTAAGTAGGCCTGACATTCAAGTACATAAACAGTTACAATGTAGTCAGAAAACATACATAATTAAACACTACCAAGTTCATCTGAGGCACAATGGACCACTTCCATTCAAGTTGGGAAGATGATGAAAGAAAAATGACAGGCAGAGAGGGTACCCTCTTCTCCTTTTCCTTACTGACAAATCCCATATAATAAAAGCCTATGTGTCATCACATGATGTGGTCACCAGATGGCTGCTCTCACATTATCACAAGATGGCTGGCAGGGGAGGGCAGTTGTGTTGTGTGTGACAAGACCAGCAGGGGAGGCAGTTAGGTGTCACCTGGCCAGCAGGGGCCATCAGGCCAGCAAGGGAGCAGTTAGGCATCAATCAGCCTGGCAGGGGAATGGTTAGATGGCTATCAGGTTGGCAGGCAAAAGTGGTTAGGGGCAATCAGGCAGGCAGGCAGGCAAGTGGTTAGGAGCCAGGAGTCCTGGATTGTGAGAGGGATGTCTGGAAGTCAGACATCCCCAACAGGTCCCATATTGGAGAGGGTGTAGGCTGGGCAGAGGGACACCCCCTCCTCCCATGCACAAATATCATGCACCTGGCTTCTAGTATAGGTTATAAGAAACAAGCTTCATTATCATTCTCATCCACAGGATATACATTAGAGAGAGTTATGAAAAATTCTTATGGTATTTTACTAATCATAGTGCAATTTTATTCAGGAACAATGATCATACTTTCAACTTTTGCTTGACTATAGCAATCATACAAGCTTACATTATACTATTTATTCAGTTTATCAGTATGCCATTCTATCCCCAGTCTTACAAAAACAAACAAAACACAAAAATATACCCATTAATGATATTCTCATGTCTTTGGCTTTTAGTTTTATACACTGTTTCCCTTAAACTATTCTCTTGCTCCTTATTTTATTCTAACCCTTTGTTGGCAGTGTGCTTCTAATACTCCTACCCTTCTGTGACTTTTCAACAACAAACAGAAGAATGTATATTTATAAAACACTCTGGAATTATAAATCATATGTTTCAAGGGGGAGAAAAGAGCAAGAAGTAGCATGTTATAATCAGGGACCCTAGTGACAATTTTTAATATACATTATAAGAGGTAAGAGGAAGAAATAAAAGATATGAACACAGAAGCTTTGAGAGCAAAGCAAGACTGATTTAAGCAGTTTCTGGTACATATTTTCTTTTTAACCATTTTGTAAAATTTCTGACTACAGAGAGTAAATTGACAGTAGAGAGCTACTATTTGTTAACTGTTAAAGAACTAGGCTTTTACCAATGCAGATTTGTTTCACCAGGAAATATTTTTTTATTTAAAATTAGATGAGCAGAGTAATATAACAACTAGGTTTAAAAGCCTCATTACCTCGTAGGAAAAGATAGAAATAATTATTTTTAAAAAATGGAGAAGGGCAAGCTAAAGTGTACGGTGACATGGACAAGAAAGGCATAGTCCCTGAAATAGAAATATAAAGCTATAAGCAACAGATGATTAAGAGTTGTCTGAGGTTTATTAAACTTGACAGATGGAAAGGATGACTATGTTAATATCTTTTATTTCAAGAGGCAGAAGGAAATCAAAAGTAGACAAAATGATGATGACATGCCATAGAGGCTACGAAAGTTGTTATAACTGTCTATGGCAACAGTAAAACATCTTTTGAGAAAAAGTTCATAGAAGGGGAGGCACAGCAACGTCTATTTGAGAAAGTCCTGGAAAAAGACTTTTGGATGAGATGGCAGTAACATAGGGAAAACATATGGGTCATCTATATTTACAAAACCAATAAAACAACAGAGAAGGCCAAAACCAGTTTTGCTCAGTGGATAAAGCATTGGTCTGTGGACTGAAAAGTCCCAGGATTGATCCGGTCAAGGGTATGTACCTTGGTTGCGGGCACATCCCCAGTCGGGGGTGTGCAGGAGGCAGATGATCAATGTTTCTCTCTCATCGATGTTTCTGACTCTCTATCCTTCTCCCTTCCTCTCTGTAAAAAAAATAAATAAACACAATATATCAATCAAAAACTCTTTAAAAATAAAAGAGAAGACAATGGAGATAAATAGAAAGGGAAAGAGAAAAATGGAAATGTACGTCAGAAAGTGGAAAATCATTAGCATTTATGTGAGTAAAATACCAGCAGGATAAAAGAATATATTAAAAAGAAAGTAATAAAGTATAAAATTGTGAAAAAATTACATTTTCCCTAATTACAGCCCAGATCATAGTTATTCCTTCTTGAAATATCAGTCGTGTTCCATCAGAAGGTGGCTCAGAGTTGATATTAGATAAAGGTTTAGTGAATGAGTCTTGATATGCAATTCCTCTAGCATTTGGGGAAAATGTGAATATGCAAAATGCAGGAAGATCTTATGAAATGAAATACTCATGGGAATTCTTTGGAGATGGAAAGAAAAAAGATACTGAAAGAGTAAATTACTGGTAAGTAATTGTTGTAACCACTAGGAAATGGAGTTGAGGTAAAGGGGGATATCCAATGATTTCTTCATCAGTTTTTCTTGAATTTTTATAGAAATAAGTCATATTTTTAAACTTAATGATTAATAAATATTTTTCAAAGGTAAAAAGGCTTTTTTTTACTGTTTAGATAATAATTTTTTTAAGGCTATAGGACCAATTAATTGGTCAGGTAATTAACTAATGTATCTCCTACCTTTACTTTCTGTAGTAAAACAGCAAAAGCCATTTGAGCATGAATCTAAATAAGATGAGCTATGAATTTCTTCATCAATTTTTAGGACAATAGGTAGAGGGAGAAACCAAGATGTGGCACAGGTGAACACGGAAGCTGCTGCCTCACACAACAATTTCAAAACTACAACTAAAAGACAGAACGGACATCATCCAGAACCACAGGAAAGCTGGCTGAGTGAAAATTCTACAACTAGAAGTAAAGAGAGGAGCACACGGAGACTCAGAAGAGCTGTAAAAAGCTGAGGTATGGAGACATGCTCCTGGAGAGGACAAGCAAAGTAGGGTCTGGCTGGCTTCCTCTAGCGGGAGGGAGACAGAAATTCCCAACTGCACTGAACCCAGCTCCAGGCGAGACTCATAGAGGGAGTCTGGACTGTTGTGAAAAGGAAGGAGTGCACAGAAACTTAAGGGAGCCGCAAAAGACAGAAGTCTGAGGGCTCACAAAAGTGCATGAGAAAGTGCATGTGAAAGTGCACACACAGAGCACTGACTGCTGATTGTGCCTGGCTTCCTCTAGTGGGAGGAAAACAGAACCTTACAACAGCACTGAAATCCAGGTCCAACTGCACTGAACCCCAGTTTCTGGTGAAACCCTGGGGACTCAGACTCATACGGGTCTCTAGATCACACGGAAACTCAGGGGAACTGAAAGACAGAGTTCCAGAAGCTCACACAGGTGCGTGATCTTGAAATGCAGAGGCAAGCCTGCATGAGCAGACACAACCAATTGGCTTGGAGGTCAATTCCCCCAGTGATACCAACAACAATCAATTAATTACAACAAGACTGTACACACAGTTCAAAAAGGGGTGCATCAAAGTGTCCACCTCAGGTAACTGGGGGAGCAGAGCTTCTGGGCCACATAGGACAACTAGCACACAAAGCTACTCTACCAACTTGGAAACAGTGAAATATGCGGAGACTAAAGAAGAGATCACAAATGAAAGAAATGGAGGAAAACAAATGACTAGATATAGAGTTCAAAACCACAGTTATAAGGGTTTTTTAAGAATTTCCTAGAAAAAACAGATAAATTTAGTGAGACTCAAGAGGAGATGAAAAAGAACCAACTAGAAATTAAACATACACTGACTAAAATAAAAAAAAATATTATACAAAAACATAACAGCAGACCAGAGGATCACAAGAATCAAGTCAAAGATTTGAAATACGAAGAAGCAAAAAACATTCCACGGTTAAAGCAAAAATAAAAAAATTAAAAAAAATGTGAAGATAATGTAAGGAGCCTTTGAGACAATTTTAAGTGTACCAACATTAGAATTATGGGGAGTGCTAGAAGAAGAGAGAGAGCAAGATACTGAAAACCTATTTGAAAAAATAATGACTGAAAACTTCCCCCACCTGGTAAAAGAAATAGATTTGTAAGTCCAGAAAGTGCACAGAACCCCAAACAAAAGGAATCCAAAGAGGACTATACCAAGACACATCATAATTAAAATACCAAGAGCAAAAGACAAAGAGAGAATTTTGAAAACAGTAAGAGAAAATCAGTTAGTTACCTACAAGGGAGTACCCATATGACTCTCAGCTGAGTTCTCAACAGAAACTATGCAAGCCTGAAGGGAGTGGCAAGAAATATTCAAAGTGATGAATAGCAAGAACCTACAACCAAGATTACTCTACCCAGCAAAACTATCATTCAGAATTGAAGGGCAGATAAAGAGCATCATAGATAAGAAAAAACTAAAGGAGTTCATCAACATCAAACCAGTATTATATGAAATGCTGAAAGGAATTCTTTAAGAAAAGGAAGAAGAAAACGGTAAAGGTAAAAATTATGAACAACAAATACATATCTATTAACAAGTGAATCTGAAAATCAAGTGAATTGAAAATCTGATGATCAGAATAAACTGGTGAATATAATAGAATTAGGGGCATAGAAAGTGAGTGGACTGATAATTCTCAGGGAGAAAGAGGTGAGGGGGTGCAGGGAGAGACTGGACAAAAATAATACACCTATGGACAATGGGGAGGTAAGGGCAGAGTATGGGGTGGAACCAGGTGGCGGGGAGATATTGGGGGGGGGGAGGAACAATTATAATAATCTGAACAATAAGGATTTATTACAATTTAATAAATAAAAATAAGAGAAGAAAGAAAAAATGACAATGGGTAGAAAATTAAAAAAAAAATAGTGTTCCCTACCTTTGCCAATTGTAACTGCTTCCCAGTTGTAACTTTATTTTCTCTGTTAAAAAGCCTATATAACCCTGGTCAGTATGGCTCAATTATTGAGCATCATCCCATGCACAAAAATGTGATGGTTCTATTCTCAGTTAGAGCACAAACCCAGGTTGCAGGTTCAATATCTGGTCATGGTGTGTCTGGGAGGCAACCTATCAATGTTTCTCTCTCACATTGATTTTTTTTTCTTTTTTCCACTCTGTACAATAAATAAAAGCATATTTTTAAAAAGTTATTTAAAAAGGGAGAAAAAAACCTATAAAATACTTGTTGAACTACAGATTACCACATTCTGTAAACAGACATTCTTATTCTGTAGCATAGGGTTGGTCCCAAATAACTACATTTTGAATAATCATATTCTAGGACAATTTTGCTGAAAGGGTTGGCAAACTTTTCTGTAGAAGACCAAATAGTATATATTTTAGGATTTTTGTGTGAGGAAGTCTCTATTGTAATTCCTCAACTTGGTGTCTGTGATATACAAACAGCTAATAGGGAACATGTAAAATAGGCATGGCTGTGTTCCAATAAAACTTGTTTTAAACAAAAATAAGTAGCTGAGTGGATTTAGCCCATGGGCAGTTTTCTCACTCTTGCTATAGAAGTTTCTCTTCGAATGGTGTTATATGACATTTTGAGAATAATTTATGTACTTATATACAACTAGAAGCCTGATGCAGGAAGATTCATGTAAGAATGGGCCTTCTATCCCCTGGATGCTGGCAACCCCTTTGTTCTGGCCCAGAGCCCTCTTTCTGCCCCCCCTACACTGCTCAGAGGCCCCGAGCAGCTGGGATGGTGTGGAATGCCCACACATGCAAATTAATCTGCCATCTTTGTTGGGTTAATGTGCATACTCACTCCTGATTGGCTGGTAGGCATTGCAAAGGTATGGTCAATTAGCATGTTCCTCTTTTATTAGGTAGATATTTTAGTTAAGCACAGCTCTCACAAGCATTTTAAGTGATTCAGGGCAAGGAGATTCAAGAGGTGTTTTCTCTCCTTTCATGGGATTAGTTTTACATCAGGAACTGAAAAACTTAATTATGTGTGTAAAAATGTAATTAGGGGTTCAGTATACTAATTGTCAGTATTGAGCTATTACCACCATACCTTGCTGTTTTGATGAATGTCAATGGCAGAGTATTGCATGATGAGATGCCCTCAAGAATGTTTATAATAAAATGTCAATGACAAGATATTGTATGGATAAATGTTCCCACAATGAAATGTTGCCTAAGAAGATGTCCTTATGATGAAATGGTCAACAAAATATCAAAACAACAAATGAATACTCATACATACAAGAAATGACTTGGAAACTTAGCTGCCTAATTACTTTCAATATAATTTGTATTATTAGGAAGCCTTTTTACTTTTAAATCAGAAACTGCTAGCACATTTAAATGCCAAAAAAAATGCTTTTTGGTTTTTCTGGGACACTGCAGGTGGGTAGCCCCTTTCATCTCTGTGAGTCACACTCCACTGAATGTTGCCAAGCAGGTGATCCTGGCATCTCTGAGTCAAGAGAACTAGTTTAATCGCCTGCTTTATGTTCCCCACCTCTCCCACCTTCTTCCCAGTTGGAAGAGTAAGTTCTCTGTGAAAGCTTCTGCAAATGATGACAAGAAGGAGAGTTCCCAGGAAAAGCAACTGAACTTTAATGTGAGTAAATTTGTTCAAAATGTAAAACACATTTGAAAATCTAAATGTGTGCCCTTGAAATCACATCAATAGAACATTTAATGATCTGCAGAACCAGCCTTTTCTCTTCTAGTCAGTAGGAAGATTGTTTCAAATCTGTTTGTGCCTGAAGCACTTTTGATTGTGACAGTCTTCTCATTCGTGGACTAAACATGGCGTCCCACTGGAAGTGCCATCCAGGTTCACAGCGATACAGTATGATATGAAAGTATAAACAGAAGTCAGAACTGCATTTATCCTCTGAGATAACAAGTGCAACTAGATTTTCAGACCACCTATTATGCCATAAGAATTAAAAAGGAAAAGAAAATAAGACATACTTTTTGTCAGCTGCCTGGTTTATGAAAATGAAACAGTATAGAGCCCTTTAAATGACTTCTACATATAGTATTTTGATCCTTGTGCTGGCCAGTTGTTAACATTTCTCACCAGATAAATGAAAAAATATTAGCAATCATCAGAACTTCTGCTTTTTTTGTGGGTTGATTAATCACAATGATTAAATAATGAGTTGTTGCACAACCTGGTTTAGTCTTTTGCTTTCACTTTGAGTACCTGAACAAAAATAAGGGCTCAACCATACCTAATGTTTGGACTTCCCAACATATGCATCAAGATTTAAGATTCTTGTAACCCTATTTCTCATAGTAATGAGCTGACTGGATAAAATAACACTGGTTTTCTAGATAGCTAGATATACTCCACCCTCATTATAGAACTATTTTCAAAAAGCCAAGAATATTGAAAGTTATAACAGTAATGTCAGTCTTCATGATTAAATCATGAAGCACATGAGTTTTTTGTTTAAATTTGATGTTCTCATGATCTCAATTTTTTCATGCAAATCTTGTTATTTCTGCATCCTTTCACACTCCAGCTTAAATTGCTTGTCAATCCCTATGCTTTTCTTGAGTGCAACACTTCTGAGCTTTTCCAATATGATTTTATACATCTATTTATATCACTTCTTTAGTATATTCTCCCTTAAAGAAGACATTGATACAGCATTCACATTTAATGAAGTCTTTTGACTTGGAAGCAGTGACTTTGGAGGCTAAAGGAGATTGATTTGGTCAAGAGATGGCAGTGAGAAGGAATTATAGGTTAAAAGAAGAAACCCTTTTCTATTTTAAGACTTTTTAACATTTTAACTAGAATGGTTATGCTAGGGGTTGACTGGAGCAGGGAAAAGCCTCTGCCTAACAAATAGACATGCCATAAACAGATCATTACAAAGTTAGTTATCAAAAAAGAACATTTGAAAAAGCCTGCACAAAATAACCCTTGAAAGATTTAAGATTTTAAATCCCAATTTTATGGAAACTATAAGCCATCCATTTTTAATTTTTTAGCTAAATGTTTTCTTTTTTAGAGGGATGCTATTTCTAATTTCCATAGTATTTTCCAGCACCATCATGGATTTTGACCTTATAAATCTAAGGAAAAAGAACCAGAGACAAATATGCTTCAGTCAGTCAGGGCCCTTCACTTTCTGAATTTTTCAAGATTTTCACTGTAGATATCTACAATTGCACAGGCAAGTTCTAGTCCTTTATCACCATCTCCACCATCCCTCCATGTTGCTTTCTCGTACAGGGAATCAAATTGCCTTATAGGTTGTAAAAACAGCTACTGTGCATAGGGCTGGAGTGCCACTGGTATAACAAGGCATGCAACAATGTGTGCTTGTGTAGTTGAGGATACTTCTAATTGATTTTACATTTATTAGCCACACCACTTTCCTCCTAGGAGTATATTGCCTATGAAAAAATGAATAGTATCAAACTGTTTTAGGGATTTCTTATATTTGCCAATGAAACTTTATTTTTCAAATGTGTTCTCAAATGTGTGACCTACTTATTGCTTTTCCATGTATTTTTTCTATTTCAGAGGATCCTCTAGTGACAGAACATTTTCAATCATTACTTCTCTGATGGAATCAATTACCTACTGATAAATTCCCTTTCCAAGTTTAAAATTCCATTTAAAAACTCATCTCTTTTTGAATTCTAATTGGGTATACTTTGGACTCTTCATTTGTTTGGTGAATATTTGTTTATAAATCTTTCTATGATTTAAAGGGCTTCCTAACATATTTATAGTCTGATTGTAATAATCAGCATGTAATATGCAATTCATTTGGGAACTTATATTTATTAAACAAATATTTTATTAACTCTCAAAGGAAAGCTCCAAATGTAATCCTGACAAAGTAAAAATTGAGAAGCAATGCTATATTTTAAACATATTTTATTCTGCCTACATGGTTTGTTTGAAGTCACATCTGAGTACATGGAAGATAGCAATGCCTATGATTGTCTCCCTCTGATACACAGAATCACACATATGGCTTATTTAGATTTCTTATGTATAAAATAGCCCAACAGTTTTTCAACGATCTTTGTTTAGCAAACATATTAATCTGCAATATAATCAAGAGATGATAAAATAAGTAAAAGATACCTCTACCTATGCATCTATGTGCTTTCATTGTATTGACAATTATCATGTGCAAAGCACTTTATTTATATTACTAGAGCCCAGTGCACTTGCGAGTAGGGAGGGTCCCTCAGCTCGGCTGTGGCCATTCGCAGTCCAGGACACCTTGGGGGATGTCCGCCTGCTGGATTGGACCTAAGCTGGCAGTCAGACATCCCTTTTGCAACAGGGGTCCTCACAGTCTGGGACTCCTCACTCCTTACTGCCCACCTGTAGTGGAGACAGGAGATGCTCCCACCACTGCCACTATACTCATTAGCCATGAGACCAGCTTCTGGCTTAGTGGTGTTCTCCCTGTGGGAGTGCACTGTCCACCTGGGGGCAGGTCCTGTACTGAGCATCTGCCCCCTGGTCAAGCCACATCATAGTATCCAGTCCTTCTGCCTTTCAGTTAATTTGCATATCAGACTTTTATTATATAAAACTAGAGGCCTGGTGCATGAAATTAATCAATTGTGGGGGGGTGTCCCTCAGCCCAGCCTGCACCTTCTTCAATCTGGGACCCCTCTCACAATCCAGGACTGCTGGCTCCGAACTGCTCACCTGCCTGCCTTCCTGGTTGCTCCTAACCACTTCTGCCTGCCATCTTGATCATCCCCTAACCAATCCCCTACCAGCCTTATTGATGCCTAACTGCTCCCCTGCCAGACTGTTTGCCTATAACTACCCTCTGTTGCAGGCCTGGTCACCCCTAATTTTCCTCCCCTGCTGGCCTGGTCACTCCTAACTGCCCTCTCCTGAAGGCTTGATTGCCCTCAACTGCCCATCCTTGCAGGCCTGGTCCTTCTCAACTGCCTTTCTCTGTTGGCCTGATCACTCACAACTTCACTCCCTTGCAGGCCTGGTCTTTCCCAACTGCTCTCCCTTGCTGGCCATCTCGTGGCAGCCATCTTGTGTCCCCATGGAGGCAGTCATCTTTGAACACATTTTGTGATGGTCAATCTGCATATTACTCTTTTATTAGATAAGATAGAGGCCTAGTGCATGGGTGGGGGCCAGCTGGTTTGCCCTGAAGGGTGTCTCACACCAAGGTTCAGGTTCCCTTGGGGCATAGGTCGGCCTGGGATAGGGACCTGTGTGGTTTGTAGGCTGGCCATGCCCCCCAGCGATCCAAGTGGCGGCCCTAGTATCTGGAATTTATTTATCTTCTATAATTGAAACTTTTTAGCATAGAGAAGAACAAAGCCTTCTGCTTGCTTTGTGGCAGCAGCCACTTCTGTAGGGATTTATTTATTTATCTTCTATAATTGAAAATTGTAGCCTTAAATGGAGGCCAAGGCAGGCCAGGGCTGTAGAAGCTTGGCTTCCTCCATCGCCAGGGGCAATCCTAGCATCCTGCTCTCTCCAGCTCCATGGCTGCTGCCATTTTTGTCGGGATTTACTTATGTTTTATAATTGAAACTTTGTAGACGGGAGTGGAGGCCTGGGCTGCCTAGGGTGTGCAGAAAGCTTGGCTTCCTCCATCATTGGGGAAACCCAAGTCTCCCTGCTGCTCTCTCTGTGATGGCAGCCATCTTGGTTGGGGTTAAATTGCATTCTCACTCCTGATTGCAGGTGGGCGTGGCTTGTGGGTGTAATGGAATGATGATTAATTTACATCACTCTCTTATTAGATAGGATAGATGCCTGGTGTATGGGTGGGGGCCACTGGTTTACCCTGAAGCGTGTCCTAGATCAGGGTGGGAGTTTTCTTGGGGCATGGGGTGGCCTGGGAAAGGGGCCTGTGGTGGTTAGCAGGCTAGCCATCCCCCCCCCCCCCGGCAACCCAAGTGGAGGCCCTGGTGTCTGGGATTTATTTATCTTTTGTAATTGAAACTTTGTAGCATTGAGTGGAGGCTGAGTGACCATGGTATGTGGAAAGCCTCCTGCTCACTCCATGGCTGCAGCCATCTTGGTTGTGATAATTTGTATACTCACTCCTGATTGGCTGGTGAGCATGGCTTGTGGGTGTAGCAGAGTGATGGTTAATTTGCATATTACTTTTTTATTAGATAGGATGATATTTACTTTTTACAATAACCCTATAAAATAGAAATTTTTAGTCCTGTTTTTCAAGTGGGAAATAAAGGAAATACTAAAATTACCTGTTTGAACTTGAACAGCTAATTGTCAACAGAGTTGGGATTTGACCATAGATAAAGCTCCCTCCAAAGCTATTTATATGTCTTCTAATGTGACACTATATCTCTCAAAGTAGATAGTAAAATGTTCTTGATTTAAAACATGTACAATTTTACCTATAGAAGAAAATTTTGAGTTTTCATTTAGAAACACTTCTTTAATGAAAAATAAATATTGCTGTATGCTTAAATGGTTTTTCTTTTTGGTTCCTAATATAAGACACCAAATAAAAATTGGAAAAATGGAAAAAATGCTAACTTCAGACCTGACAACTTTTATTATCTTAAGATCATTTGGAATATACACAGTTACACGCTATGAAAACAGTATATTACAAAGGAGCTAGTACTGTTCCAAAAGTGGCAAAATCCACCTGCAGAAACAAAATAGTGGGACATTTAACTCCAGCTTCTTCTGATTTTAGGTGAGTCTGAGATCAATCTCTTAATTTCAAGGTCACAAAATTTCAGTCATTAGTCTTGTTTTATTCAGTTGGATAGTATCTTTAAAAATCTAATTTTAATGCCTTTAAATTTTCAGATGCTTGCTTTAATAAAGGCCTTCAACATAGTGCTATCTTATCTCAAACCTATTTGAACCATATCAACTTCTTCACCTAGCAAGATATTTGAGTTTCCACTATTATCCTGAAATGCCATGTAATGATAGGCTTCTTTTTGCCACTTACCTGTTTTCACCCATGGTTCTTCTGAAGTACCCAACATGGTTGGAATTAAGGTGAGATCACTTTAACTGGGTACAAAATTTAAGGTAGCATAAAAAAATATATAGTCAGGATAAATAATATTTTAATACAATATCCCAAAATATCAAAATTAATGTAAAAATTGGTCCTGATTCGTTATCCAAACTTCCCTCTAGACATTATTATGTTTTTTTTAAAATATATTTTATTGACATTTTACATAGAGGAAGGAAGAGGGATAAAGAGTTAGAAACACCGATAAGAGAGAAACATCGATCAGCTGCCTCCTGCACACGCCATTCTGAGGATGTGCCTGCAACCAAGGTACATGCCCTGGACTGGAATTGAACCTGGGACCCTTCAGTTCGCAGGCTGATGCTCTATCCACTGAGCCAAACCACTTAGGGCGAGATTATTATGTTTTTATACTAATAGCTTTGAATCAAAGGCCCTCATTCTTACTTGATTCGTTTCTATTTCTTTGCCTCACGTCCTACTCTGAAAAATTAAAAAAGTGGGGAGTAGCAACCAATGCTAATTAGAAGAAAAGACCTCAAACAGCAAACACATATGCTTTTATTCAGGATAGAAGCCTACATTCAGTATGCCTTGAAGAAATCCTCTGTATAGCTAATAATTTTAAAACAACAATAGTTAACCATTATTCAAATTTTATGTAGAGGCCTGTCATATGCATTTTATTTGAATTATTTTATTAATACCTAACAACTATTTTATATGATAGATATAGCTATTATCCCCAACTTACATATGAGCCTAAGTCATTTGCTTAAATTAATACATAGTAGAGTAAGAGATTATATTAGGACATCATAATCAAAAGTACATATTACTAAGAAGATAACTAAAAACTGACTCTGAGTCATAAATAAAAAGCTAAATGATCCTATCTTTAGAAACAAGGAAGTATAATACTAAGGTAGTATATTATCATGGTAGAATATTTAGAAAATTTTAGCTAATTTATTTTTGTTCTAAGATGATCACCATCATTATTTTAATAATTAGAGGCCCAGTGCACAAAATTTGTCCATGGGTAGGGTCTCTAGAGGCTACTGGCTGCTGGACAGGGCATCCCTTCCCCCAGGTGCCTGAAATCACTGTCTGGAACCTTCCTTTGCACCCACCTTGGCCTGGAACTACCTGCTCACCTGCTCCATCATCCCACTGCCCACTCTTGTTGGGGTCCATAGGGGCTGGGAATGCCTCAACTGCTGCCTACTGCCAGCACTCTGTCACTGACACCTGCCATGCTCTGTGCCCCCTGGTGGCCAGTGCACATCTAACTCCCAGTTGGTCGAACTCCTGCCTGTAGAGACAATTTGCATATTAGCCTTTTATTATATAGGATTTCACTGTAACTTTCTACTGGTACCAAGAGTATTATAATTTAAAGGGGATGACAGATATAGCCTAGGACAAAATAAAGTCATTTTTTCTGTTTTACTAGGTGTCCCTGTTAATAATGCAGATTTTTTTCAATAGATGGAGTTACACATATGTTGATATAAATGTGATTTGATATGTATGCTATTTTGTTGTATTGACAACAAGCTTCAAAAATTCATATTTCAAATTTGCTGAAGGTGGTAACATCATAGATATTTTTACACTTAAAAATGTCAAATTTTATGCCAAAAAAAGAGCATTTGCAGTAAGTTTTGAAGAAAAGTGCTGCTGGGAAGCTTATGGTGAACATATTCTATCTCAAAATACTTGTCAAGACTGGTTTAAAAGTGATTTCGATATGAAAGACAAAGACACTGAACGAAAGATAAATGGACAACCAAAAAGTCATCAATAAAATGTTGCTTCAACAGCACCAAAAAAAGTATTTTTTTACATCAAATTGTGACTGGCAATGAAAAGTAGATTTATTTTGAGAATCTCAAATGCACTAAATCATGGGTTGATCCAGGTCAACCATAAACATCGACTGCAAGGCCAAATAGCTTAAGAAAGAAGACAATGCTCTGCATTTGGTGGGAATAGGAAGGTGTGGTGTATTATGAGCTTCTAAATCCAGGTGAAACCATTAATATTGATTGCTACCAAAAACAAATAATCAATTTGAACCATGCTTTGGAATGTGCCAGAAGACACAGCGAAGTAATTTTGCTTCATGTTGATGCACCATCACACACTTCAAAGCCATATAAATACATTTTAAAAGATCTTGCCTGGAAGTATTAATGCACCCGCTATATTCACCAGACCTTGCTCCTTCAGATTACCACTTGTTCTGATCAATGGCCTGTGCACTTTCTGAGCAGCACTTCAAAACATATGAAGAAGTGGGAAATTGGGTACCTGAATGGTTTGCCTCAAAACAAGAACAGTTCTACTAGGACGGTATCCACAAATTACCTGAAAGATGGGGAAATGTGTAGATAGTGATGGGCATTACTTTGCATAAAGCACTGTTGATGCTTCTCTTGAAATTATCGTGTTTTCTTTGATTATAAAACTGGTACACCTAGTAAATTTCAAAATTGATTTTAAAAAATTCTCCAGCAAAGACCTGGAGCTTTTTATTGTTGTGTTTGATAAAAAAGTATACATTTTTATTTCCAAAAGTTTCATTTAAAATATTAAAATTCATAGCATGAATAATTCAAATCTAGTGATTGCATAATCCAGACTGAGGAGAACTCCAGGATGAGATAAGAGCTGCCAAGGATGTGAGAATTTGACCAGCAAAAGTGAGAGGGAAATTTGGGGAAGATGTTAGGTGAGCTGGCTTTGTGTGTGTGGGAAAATAGCTAGCATTGTAGAAAAGCTCCATGTTCAACATGTAAATGCAGTGGTAAAGAAGCTCTGACTCTGGGCCTGAGAATCATGCTAAATTGTTTGCCAAGACTATTGAAGTGGATGTATTTGGAATGAACAATATGCAGAGTAAGTGTACCCGAAAAGCAGGGGTCGTGGTAGGAACTCAGATACCATTAATGTATAATAGTGATAAAGACAATCAGCACAGGCCATGGACTTGTTGGAACAATCTTTCATTTATTCTCCCCACTCTAGCTCTCCCTCTGATGTTTTGTCAATCTTTTCCAGAGTCAGAGCCATTTAGGGAGAAGGCAATGCAAAGAACTAGGTTAGCAAACAGTGTGTTGAGTGCATGATGATCTCAAAAATAGGATTTAAACTGAAAGTGATTGTGTCAACTCCTGAATTTTCAAGATTAAAATTGACTTAATCTTCAGAATGGGGAATGTTATAGATTGGGATTACCCTCTGGGACCTTGGTTCTTCTCATCTACGCAGAAAATATTTTAACGTCAATGAAAATGAAAGTAAAGCAAAGTGTGGTTTATCAAAGATACTGTCCAAAGGAGGAATGGGTCAGTCAAGAGAGACAATGGCCCTGAACTCCTGGGCTATATGGTTTAAAAGAGGGATTTTCTAGGTGGAGACTCTCATATGCATTCAGGGATGATTGACAGAAAAGGGTTATATAACTATATTTCATTTGTGCAGGCCCTTACCCATAATGCATACAGAAGACTCATGGGGAGGGAAAGGGGAGACAAAACCACAATGCAAATTTTGTTATAATTAGTCCAGGTCTGAAATAAGGTTGCAATGAAGTCATAATGTTTTCCTTTGATCTTGCAATAAGAACTGGCTGGTTCGGAACCTGCCCAATGGTGGTCTACTGGTTGCTGGGCTGCCCATAGAGCGGTGGTCTGAAGATAATGTTGGTCTTACCCCTGTCCAGGACCCCAGGGTAGGCCCCACCTCAGCCACTCAAGTCTAACTTCCTACTTAACAGGGAACAATGAAATAAATTAAGATTACTGACAGAGGAATAATGAAAGTATATTATTGCACATATGAGTGTTGTAATTATAAAATTTATATCAGTTAAAGGAAAATAATTTAACAATGTCATGGTACTGTAAGCTTCAGTTATCTAGAAAATTAACCTTATGTGAAACTCTGTTCTCTCACTATGATAGAAAAAGTACCATTCTTGGTGCACAATATTAATTAAATTTAGTTATTCATCCAATAGTAGAATCGGACCTGTACATTTTAACATTCTAAAATTTCTAATATAATTTTCAAGTGTATTTTATGATTACTACATCTTGGGATTTAGAGATGCCAGATTATACCAAAATCCAATAGCTAAAAAGCAATAGTAGAATATTTTCATGATCACACATCTACACTGGTCTACTATTACCCCCAATATTTTTCAGGTTATCAAATTAGATTTTATGATTTTTACTCATAAAGTCATTTATATTCTATATCAGAAAACCTTCTATGATGCATGTTTTACTTTGGTTTTAATATACTTCTTATTCTAAAATCAGCCCATATTAAATTAGAAATAGCAACTGGAAATCAGCAGAGTGAAATAAAATCTGGTAAAGACACCATCTGGTAGAAAAAAAATCACTCTTTTTGGTTCTTTTTCCAAAACTTAAACAATTATGGATGATAGAGCACTGGACCCTGAGCCATGTTGCTATAAACTTCTTTAGCTACATGCTTTTAAGGTGAAGAGGTTTCCTTTGTATAAATACTAGTATGTATACTTTTGGAATGTATGACATTTGTTAGAGAAATATAAAACATTCTGAGAAATCATGGGGAGAAATGTAAAGATATTAAGTAGACCAAAAATAGAAGTTCAAAGAAAATACTATGCCTTGCTAAGTAGATTTTACACATTAATACTAAATTTTTGTCTATTGGGATAATCCCCCTTCCCAATATATTGAAGGAAAGCTAAGCCTACAATGAAATATTATAACTGAGTAACAATTTTCTTTTTTTCTGAAATCAAGATAAGCTACCTTAGTGAAATATTATGCTAAGTAAAATAAGCCAATCTGAGAAAGACAAATAACATATGATCTCACTTATTTGTAGAATCAAATGAACAAAATGAACTGACCAACAAAATAAGACCCAAAACATGGAGGAAGGGAACAGACTGACATATCTCGATGTGGGATTGGGGACATGAGAAGAGATAAACCAAAGAACTTATATACTTACTAAGGGCCCAATGCATGAATTCGTGCTCTTTGAAAGGAACTATGGGCTGTGAGGCTATGGTGGGCACAAGAGCAGGTTTATGCACAACCTCTGCACCCCCGCCCAGCCTCTCCCACCATGGCCTCCAGTCCCCTATCTTCTGGCAATCCTGCTCCTGCCACCACTGCTCCCACATGCTGCTGATGCTGGCCTCACTTGCACCTGCTGACAGCACAGAGTGCTTGGAGCTGGCATCAGCGGCAGGTGTGAGCAGGGAGGGCCAGCACTGTTAGCTGGTGCAAGAAATGGTTGCCACCCTTGATCACCCCTCAGGAGCAGGGAGAGGTGAAGAAGCCCTGAGGGGTGATTGGGACTGGAAGCTGCTGCTTATATCCACTGATGGAGCTGAGTGATCAGGGCTGGTGCCAGGCATTATCTGTGGGTGGGAGCAGGGTGAGCACCTGGCAGGACCTCAGTGCATTGGAGCAAAAATTTTTCAATAACTATTAGAGGCTATCCCCAATGATAGCAAACAGTGCCTGCCTTGGTCTGGCACCCCTGTTCACCTGCTCCACCATTCTGCCATGGCCAGTGCCCACCATGTTCTTTGCTTGCCCTGTTGGTCAGTGCATATCATAACAACCAGTTGTACAGTTGCTCAGTTATTCCACTGTTTGGTCTATTTGCATATTAGGATTTTATATATACATATAGGCTAGAGGCCTGGTACACAATATTTGTGCACCAAAGGGGAAGTCCCTTAGCCTGGCCTGCACCCTCCCTAATCTAGGACCCCTTGGGGGATGTCCAACTGCTGATTTACACATCCCTCTCACAATCCAGGACCACTGGTTTCTAAGTACTCACCTGGATGCCTGCTTAATGCCCCCAACTGCCCTTCCCTGCTGGCCTGATTGTCCTTAACTACCTGCCAGCCTGATCTCACCCCCAACTACTCTCCCTGCCAGCCTGGTAACTCCTAACTGCCTCTGCCTCAGCCAATACCACCAACATGGCTTTGTCCAGAAGTAAGATGGCTATCCAGAAGATGGCTGGTCGACCCAGTCTAATTAGCATATTACCCTTTTAGTAGTATAGGTAGATTATATAGGATAAGATTACTTAAATGGGGTAAGTTAAAGCCTTTTCAGCAGGAGAAGATGCTCTTGACAGAAAAAATACATATCCTCTATATTTGAGCTGATAGCAGCCATATATACTATAATTCTAAAATGTTTATTAAAAAATTGAACCACTTTCTTATACTGTACATCAATAGCTATTGCCCTTAAAACCCTCCTCAGCTGCCACCTTGGGTTCTGCCTTTGCAATTCACCCAGATTTGGTTCTGATTGGTTGGTTTCTATGTCAGTCAGTGTCAAAAGCTCCACCTCCTAGACAGTCATGGTTCCTCTTGGAAATCCAGAATGGCCCCATCTTCACATTGGCACCAGCCCTTCAGTCACACCTCTAGTCTGCTATTGAGTGTATCTCTGGTTTCTCTGGGAAGTGGCACCTCAGGTCTGTGTTGGTAGCAATTTTGAATTCTCATCCCTGACCTAACCTTTTTACAGTGTGAGCTCTATGAAGGCAAGCATTTGTCTTGTTCATTCCTTACTCATAGACTTTATCTGTGTCTATGCATCTATGCTAGCACCACATGGTGACCAGTCGAATGACCATTTAAGTCATCATGGTCACTGCTTATATATATATATATATATATATATATATATATATATATATATATAGAGAGAGAGAGAGAGAGAGAGAGAGATATGCATAGCCCATGGACAGGGGCAATAGGGTGGTAAAGAGTTAGGTGGGATGGGGAGGCAAACATCTGTGATAGTATCAACAATAAAAATTATTTAAAGAAATATTAAGTCTAACTAGACAAAATTGTTGGTGTCAGTGTGTTCTCAACCTTTCCCCTGGCCCTGTAAGCTAAATAAGTTTCTGCTGTTACCTACTCAGTTTCTTCCTCTCCCAAAGTCCTCCCAGCAGAGTCCTGTTTGGAGGACTCCTCATGAAGCATAATTTCAAGGAACGTAACACAAAGAAACTCACAGATTAGGTTAATGAAAGCTGTCTGAATCTGTGTTTTTTAAAGAGAGAGGCCTGGAAGTAGCTGTGTGAGGGAAGTGGTTTGGAGAGGACATAGAGATTCTAAGAGAGTGTTTCTGTGAGTACCCACTGACAGAGCTGAGTGATCAGGGCTGGCGCCAGGCACTGGCAGTGGGTGAAATAAAAAATAAAAAAAGTAAGGATCCTTCTAACCCACATATTTCTTTTAATAATTATTTGATAATTATATAAGTTAAAATGAATATGCTCTTATTTTGAATTAACCAATGTACTATTTTGATTTGGAATAGAAAAAAAATCCCACCTCTATTATATATGAAAACATTTCTTAATATTTGATATAATCATTATTGTTATTTTGGTTTCTAGATTAATAGTAAATGGCAGGAGAAATGCAAGTAGAGATTGCTGGGAAAAAGGCCAGAGGAAATTGGAGTTGGAAATGTGAAATGAGTGTAAGTTTGTCTATGCGAAAGCAAAGCCACTATGCTTGGAAAAGGTTGAAATTTCATTATTTTGCAAGAGGTACATTAACAAACTGCAAAAGCTTCAGGAATTCCAGGTAATCAAGAGTCTTAGAAGCTCACTGAGCCAGTGTACTTCTTCCCATGAGTGCTGCCTCTATAAAGCAGATTTTTCATTTTCACATTAATAGTATGGTTGAGAAGCTCTTGATAGAGTAGCTTCTGGGGGAATGGAATTTGTCTGAAGAAGAAATAAGCCTGGAAAAGCCAGAGGAGCCATAACTAAAGGCTGAAATTTACTTCCCTCCTAGTGCTTCCTTTTAGGGGTGGGTAGATGTGGGGAAGCTCTGTTTTAGAAATCATGATGTGTTTTTGACAATATAGGATTCCTAAAATTATAGGGGATCAGAAAGAGAAGAATTTTTAAAAAATATCTTGTGAGCAGGTTTTATTTAACTAAGTAAAATATTAAAAGTGAGAGAAAAAAGATGCCTGCCGTCTCACTGGATTTTTCTGAGCAGTTGTATTCATGATAAATCTGTAGCATCTTTCCTCTCTCTCTGCTATTACTCTGTTACTGACTGTAGCCAGAGGTAAAGTGATCGCCATTCTTTCTCTCCTCATTTCCTCCTTCTAACTGTGCTCCTTGATCATTGCTCCTCTACCTTTGCACATTTTCTCCCTGATGTCCTCATTTCTTCATCGCACCATGTCAAGTGTAGATTTCCCTGGTGGGGAAATATAGCATGTTCTGAAAACAAAACAGAACAGAATTATATATTGATGTAGATAGATGGCCTAGTCAATGCACTGAACTATTTTAAAAAGAAAAGCTGAAACCTGGAAAGAAAAGAAACAACAAGTAAATGAGAAATAAAGCAAAGAAGACCTAAGCTAGAAGTGCAATTAACTTGTCCTCTGACTTGCAACTCATCACAGTGGTGAACAATTTACTGCCTAAGTAAGCAATGAATGGGTATATAGAGGCCCTACCTGGGGTCATTCACATGCCCATTATAGACGGTCTCCTCATTACATCACCGGTTTTAGGTCATATCTTTGGGCAGTTTCTAGGCTGAAGGTGCCCCATTGGAGCACACATTCCATGCACAGAGGAGGGAGTGAGAGCCTCCAGTTGCCCTCATCCAGCTCTCAGGCCAAGCTGGCGGCCATGTCTTTTTGGTGACTTGACCCAACTGTATGATCTTGAGTAAATTATGTAATTCCTCACACTTAAATGCCCCAGTTTCTTTACTTTTAAAATGATCTTTATGTTACCTATCTTGCAAGGGACTGTTAAAGGTACTACATGAGAAGATATGCGCAAAGTTACATACTACTACTTCCATTAATATATTACTATCACACTCCTACTATGATAACAACTGCTATCACTACTACATTTTATAGGCAGAGAAACTAAGGACTTAGAAAGGTTAATAAATTTATTGAAGATCATTTTCCTGGTAAGTGAAAGATCAGGGATTTGAGAACAGACCTTTCTGACTTCCTCTAAAACCTTTCAAGTACATAACAGATTCTCTATCAGGAACAAAGATATACAAGTCATCTTAGACCTTTTGATTTGCAAAATAATCAACATTCTATTGGCTTCATTAAGACATCTCAGAAAGAATAATCTTATATTGTACTTAGGAAGCCAAACATGTAATATTTGGATCAGAATTGTAGAACTTTTCTTGTTGGAACTTTTAACATAAATTTATCTCTTCTTTTCCAGTGACCAAGTATAGGACTAATTAGCAATAAAAACAGCTGAGTGATTTTTTATTGTACTCTGAAAGTTTTGTGTATTATGTCATAAGATTCTTGGTAATACTTACATCAGTGTTTGAGCAGGCCTCATTGTGATAACATGCTAGTGGGCAAAGTGAGAGTACCGGGCTGCTTTATTACTGCAAAGTAGGGGTAAAGCCCAGTTTCTTCTCAGTTGACCCTCTTCTCAGTGGGGTTAAGTATAAGGTCTTCAGTAGCTCTATGCTGACCCCACCAGGGTTTGAAGCAGAATAATCTCCTTGTTATTGCCCCATGGAGGCTGCATAGACTTTGGAAGGTGCTGACAGAAAATTGTTACTGCTGAAAAGTGGTCAAAGTCCAGACTTCCCATTGTACCTTCTCTGAGATACTGGGGGAAAGAAAAGTCACTTTGTTACCAGTGGTTGGGAGTTGGAGATATAGATTTCAAAGAGTCTCCACTGACACTATGAAGAATCTTTTTACCTTCAGGCAGGCATAGGTCCCAGCTCTGATATACCCCTGCAGAGATGATGCTTCATTGCCCAAGGTCCAGGATATAAGTTTAGGCTCTTTAGAAGGCCTTTATTGATTAGAGTGGGAGAAGGATCATAGTTCCCTCTTTCTGCCACCCCCAGATTATTGCCATGTAATTGACAAATAACACTGAGTAAGTTTATGGTATAGCAAATGATGATTTGATATATTGTGAAATGATCACCACAATAAGATTTAGTTAACTTATCCATTGCCTTACATAGTTATCTCTGTGTGTGTGCGTGTGTGTGTGTGTGTGTGTGTGTGTGTGTGTGTGTGGTGAGAACATTTAAGATCTACTCTCAGCAAATTTCAAATATTCAATACATTGTTATGCATAGTCACCATGTTTTAGGTTAGACCCTCAGAATTTTCTCATCTTGTAAATAAAAATTTGTACCTTTGACCAACATCTTTTCTCCCACACTACTAAGATATTTTCATGCTGGTTGTCTGGAGTTGATCTGCTAACTTCTATAAATTTTCTGTCATTCTATGCTGTCCTTGCCTAGTCCTGTGTCTAGAGACAGCAGACTTTTGTTGGGTCTTTTTTGGTATGTACCTGTGGATTGTTTGGGGTGCTGGTTCTCCAGCATTTAGTCTGGGACACATGAGTCCAAAAGAATACCCAATGAATTCATGGCTATGCTATTCTTTAGGTTCCAAGATTCCCAGTTAGTCTGCCTCTGCCTTTCTCTGTCTTCTATTTACAGTTTTCTTATATTTGTTTTCTATACAATGTCTAGAGTTTTAGTATTTCTTAGTAGGAACAATAGGAGAAGTACATCTATCTCATCTCATATGAAACTGGAAGCTCTGCACTGACTTTTAAGTCACATGATTTTCACTGCATCTAGGACATTTCACTCATTGAGTTGTATAAAAACACAAACACAAAATTTGTTCTTAGATAAGTGGTGTTACTTCTGAACCTCATACAGTAGGGTTCATTTCTGTGTGATACTTAGGGTATGCTAAGTAAAATTGTTGGGGTTTATGGAAAACAAAATGGTTGGGGATATGAGACTACTGCTCTATGGCATGGTCCCTTGACATGAAGCGTTGAAATCAATTAGAAATGTGGTAGAAATATAGATATTCTTCCCTGCCTAAAACCTACTGATTAAAATAACTGTGAGAGTGGAGCCCAACAATCTGCTTTTAAATAAGCCATTAGGTGATTTGGAGGTGAGCTCAAGTTTGAGAACCACTGAATTACGGGAAGACTTGAAGACCCCTCAGATAGCAGTGTTTTCTGATGGGAGTGGGCTCTAGAATCCAGCTGTTAATGTACTGTGCTGTACATGTGTAGCCTCATTCAGTCTTTTACAAATTGCCTGCACAGTCTTGCAGCAAATGGGAAACTCAAATCTACCTATTTCCACATGAGTAATATTAATAGTCAGAGCCTGCCTTACATTTAAATCTCAAGAGGAAAGTTGAAGTGTTCCTTGTATAAAATATGCTTAAAAATGTGCGACTGAAATTATTTTGAAGAAATTGGCATCTTTCAAAATAAGGAACAACACATAAAGCTGTCTTTTGTAATAGAAGAGAAATTAAAAACTAATAGATTATAAGCCTCTGTTTGAGGAAGATCCAAGACATGCAAACAGGCCTTAATGGTGTCTTGATACAGACTTTAGGTGGGAGTGTGCCAAAACAAACGTGGTTTACTTGCAAGTTTTGCTAAGTAGGATTATTGTATTGTAATGCGTTGGGTGCCCACATCTAAGTGGCTGGTTCTGAGTTGGTTATTTTCATTATTGATTACTAACAGCACTTATGAAATTTTGCAATAATCCTGTGACTTTATAGGCAGGAGAGAAGCTAGGCTTTAAGTAGGACTGCCTTCTCAGTTCTCAGTGTTAAGTAAAAATACAAACTTTGCATATACAAACAAAATGCATGGTAAGGGACATTTTTTAACTCAATTGTGCATTATCTTTATTATGATTATCATTATTATCTCTTAAAATTATCATAATCACATTGTTTTTACACATTGTAGTTTGATATCATGTACCTTAAGATTTTATTATGATTAAAATTTCTTGGCTCTCAGGAGCAGATAAAATCACAACTCACTTGCTCCCCTAAAAGGCACAAAATCAAATTACACCAAAAGGTTCCTTAGAGTATAGCTCTTTGCCAATTACTTGAATTATTTTCAGCCACTTGGGCACATTTCCCCTCCAGACAAAATGAAAATCTTTTAGTCTGCAACAGTGAAGGATTTCATATTTCTTAGTGCTTCCATATATATATAGAATAATGAGGATAAAAGCTTCTCTTCCTCACAGATCATAATGTAAGGAACATAACATTCACTTCAAACACATGAATTTTCTAAGGAAGAGAAAGACATTAACATTACACAAGAAAACTATTTTCTCTTTGCTTTAGATTTCCAAATTTGAGCACACCAGAGATTCCAGACTTCAAAACTACATACATTTGGCCAAGATATGGACCATATAAGGTGCTTCATTGTTGACACTGAAAGCTTGTTTCATGAAACACCTGCTCTGAGTAAGCAATGTGATTAAAGAGTGTCAGTAGGTCAGACAGATTTTAAATGGAAAATTGTTACTTATGCCAGAGCCATTTAAAAGCTAAAAACAGCAATATCAGCAAACCAGTAACAATAACTTAATATCTCCATGTACATTATTAACACTTCTCATCCTCTATGGATTAAATTATTTCTTTTTAAAAGTTTTGACCAAAGTGAACAAATAATTTCTCCACATTTATCATTTTATAAAAATATTTTACACATAAATTTATCTTTTATTATTCCCAGCAAACCATTTATTTTTTCTTCTGAATTGTGAAATTTCCTCTTCATAGTGCTTACAGCAGCATCCACTGAAAACACTATCCATTTCTCACTATTTTTCCCTGTTCTCAATAGCATAGTCCTTACGATTGAATCCCTTGCCTAGAGCTTTAAAAACTTTGGGGGGAATCACTACTCATTGCTTTGCTTGCAGTTCTAATTTGGACTAGTGCTTACAGAAATTGAACTGAACTTTCTTCACTGTTACTGCATCTGTAACGTAATTGCCTAAACTTGTTGAGCCAATTGGAATTGTTCTTGAGTTTTGCAAATGTGAAGAATCAGATGAAGCAATTTGTAAGCGATATGTCTTTCCCCACTCAAAGTCATATTGCTCTCTATAAGATTGTGTATGATCATTTTGAAACATTACATTCCAGAATCCTATTTTAAAACTTCAAACATTAATGTTTTAAAAATCATTCCTGTTTATGGAATAATTTTTTGATGTACAATCTTATATTACATAGAAAGGGCTTGAACCATAAGCATTTTCTCTAACGTTTTGGGTACCTCAAATAAATAGCTTTTTAAAAGAGAGAACACATAAAAATATATGGTTCAACAAAATAAAGATGTGATAATATGTTACATGCTTGTGGCCCATTTTGTCCACTACAAAATTTGTGTTCAATGTAGAGGCATTTTGAAAAGATTTATTACTATTTCTTCTAAAGTTGGGAAAATTGAATGCTTAATTTCTATATATAAAGGTGGGAGATGAAGAGGAAAAGTGAGAACTTCATACCTTCATAAAGATCAAAGAACTTAAGACATTTATTTAGTCTCTTGCTTAGAGACATAGGAAATAGACAAAGTATGTATTTACCTGACCATATTCCTGTCCCTACTTGTTAAAGTACTTCCTTTCATAAGGGATGGTATTGCTTGCCTCTGACCCAGTAGAATCCTCACTGAATGATTAATAAGCTAAATCATTCCCCTTCATAGTTGATGTCATGCAGGTCATTGTTTCTTCAAAAGAGAATTATTGAAAAACTATACAATTTAAAAAAAATTAAACATTTTTTTTCTCTTGTAGATGTTGCTGGAAAGATAAAAGAATAATTTAAGGTAACCATAATTCTGCAGATCTTATTATACATATTTACCCTACTGTCTCATTCTTTTTTTAAAAAAAAAAAACTATGCTATTCACAAATTCCAGATTAACATATTGACTTGTTGGAGGGAAGACCTATCGTGACCCTCAAGATAAAGGTCTAGAAATTTCAGTTAACTTCAGACAGTGCAATAATTACATTTATGTGACAGTAAAGTTATATAATGAAAAGGCTATAAATTTAAAAAACTCAAGAGTTAGCAGGAATCAAAGTGGAGTGGAGGATGAACAGAGTTATTGCAGTGCTATCATGCTATCCACAGAAAACAGTTGAAACATTTTAGTGCAATGTGGAAATTATAAGATTAATAAAAATCCTAGACTTCCAATCAATAAGGCAGTGTAGGTAAATGTGGTATTGGCATCTTTTCACAACCACATAAAAATACAAATAAACAAAAGAATAACCATCATTCAGAACCAACTGAAATCTAGTGGAAAGAAAGCCCTATAACTAAGGATATAAAAAAGAAGCCACATTGAAAATGGTAGTCGGACAGAGAAGTGGAAGGAGCTGGTCCCACACACATGTGTGGCAGATAAAAATCATGAGGGCTATCTTGGCTGCAGAGGTATCACTTTAGAAGTGAGAGGTCCCAGCCTGACACCAGCCCCCCTAGCCCAGAGTTCCAGTGTCAGAAAGAGAGGCCCCCATAATTTCTGGCTATAAAAATCAGCAGGGATTGTGGCTGAGTGAGATGGAGGGCTTCTGAAGTCCCAGGCAGTCCTTCTTAAAGGGCCCCACACAGACTTACTCAGACTCACTCTCCCTGAGCTCAAGTGCTCCAAAGGCACCAGAGACATACGGCAAGGAACTGAAGTGTCTGGCATCAGGGTGAAAGCTGAAAGGCAGCTTTCTCCAAGACAAAAGTGTTGGAAGAGGCCATTATTACTTTTATGAGCCCTACCCCTACAGAGCTAGAAGACAGATGCCATATCTGAGTCTTCATCAACCTGGCTAATACTGTTAGCCCCATACTACTGATTCCCTAAGATCCTAGTTCACCAATAGTTGGGTCCCTCCAAGCTATTTTCAGTGGGCTTTTCCATATGAATAGCTTGTCTAGGCTTATGCATTATTTTCTTAAAATCTCTCAAATAAGCAGCATCTGGCCTCAGTGGGCCCTGTACTTTTTGCCAAGTGTTCCATCCCTAGCACTAGTGGCATCAGGGCTTGGTTTACAACTTGGCCACCTCTCAAGCCCAGCAGAATTAGCAACCATCTGAAGATTGTTTGTAGCTCATGCAGGGTGGCCCTGGGCAGAACACAGGTGGTGGCTGACCTTGATTTGCACCTCCTGAGAGGCCCGTAGCCAGCTCATCGGGTAAATAATTTCTGAATATGTGTAAACAACATGCTACCACTTCCACAAGCAACAAACTCAAGGCACAGACTTAGTGGACACCAGAGCTCTATCAAAGTAAGTCCTGGTCTGTAGAGTGGGTTCCTGTACGGCTGATCCTCCACTGGCTGATGCCAGTCTTGCAGGTAATCAATCTTGAGGTAAATACCTCTCATTGATGTGCTAATAGCAATCAAGGCTCAACTACAACAAGGGGGTGTACATTCTCACATGAGGTGGCAGAGAGCACACTTGGAGTGCCCAGATTGGAGAGGTTTTGCCATTGGACCCTACAGGACACCTACTATATTAGTCCACTCTACCAAACACAGGAGATATAGAAGCTCTACCTGATGCATAGAAACAAATACAGGGAGACTGCCAAAATGAGGGGACAAAGAATTAGGTCCCAAATGAAGGAACAGAACAAAACAGCAGGAAAAAAAAACCCTAAACAAAATAGAGACAAGCAATCTACTAGATACAGAGTACAAAATACTAGTTATAAGGATGCTCAATGAACTCAAGGGAAGAGTAGATGAACATAGAGAGAAAGTTGACAGCATAAAAAATGAGATGGAGCCGAGACCGGTTTGGCTCAGTAGATAGAGCGTCAGCCTGCGGACTCAAAGGTCCCAGGTTCGATTCTGGTCGGGGGCATGTACCTTGCTTGCGGGCACATCTCCAGTGTGGGGCGTGCAGGAGGCAGCTGACCGATGTCTCTCTCTCATCGATGTTTCTGACTTTCTATCCCTCTCCCTTCCTCTCTGTGAAAAATCAATAAGATATATTAAAAAAAATTAAAAAAAATGAGATGGAAACTATAAAAAAGAACCAGTGAGAAATGAAAGATATGCTAAGTAAATGAAGAATACTTTTCCAGGAATGAATAGTACAGTAGATGAAGCCAAGTGTCAAACAGCAATTTGGATTATAGGAAGCAGAAAAACACCCAATCAGAACAGCAAAAAGAAAAAAAAAAAAAAGGTCCAAAACAAATGAGGATAATGTAAGGAGACTCTGGGACAATTTCACATACACCAAACATTTACATCACGGGGGTGCCAGAAGGAGGAAAGAGAGCAAGAAATTAAAAACCTGTTTTAAAAATGACAGAAAACTTCCCTAACCTGGTGAAGTAAGTAAACAGATGGGCCCAAGAAGCATTGAGAGTCCCCAACAAAATGAAACCAAAGAGGTTCCTACCAAGACACATCATAATTAAAATGCAAAAATATATCTGTCCAATTTTTACTTAAACATAATTTGGGAAGCCATAAATATATTTGAGGAATCCACAGGCAGAAAAATCTCAGACATATGCCAAAGCAATATCTTTACCAATACAGCTCCTACGGCAATGGAAACTAAGGAGAAAATGAACAAATGGGACTATATAAAAATAAAAAGGTTCTGCACAGCCAAAGAAACCATCAACAAAACAAGAAAGCCCACTGCATGAGAGGATATATTTGCCAATGTTATCACTGATAAGGATTTAATCTCCAACATTTACTGGGAACTCATTCAACTTAACAAAAGGAAGATAAACAACCCAATAAAAAACTGGGCAATGGACTTAAGTAGATACTTTTCAAAAGAGGACATAAGGAAGGCCAGAAGACATATAAAAATATGCTCAAAGTCATTAATCACTTGAGAGATGCAAATCAAAATGACAATGCATTACCACTTCACTCATTTGTTCAATGACTATCATCAACAAATCAACAAATGACAAATGCTGGTGAGGATGTGGAGAAAAAGGAACCCTCATGCAATGCTGGTGGGAATGCAGACTGGTACAGTCACTATACTATGGAGAACAGTACAGAGTTTCCTCAAAAATTTAAAAATGGAGCTCCCATTTAACCCAGTGATCCCACTTTTAGGAATATATTCCAAAAAAGTAGAAGCACCAATCTGAAAGGATATATGTAGCCTTATGTTCATAGCAGCACAATTTACAATAGCTACAATTTGGAAACAGCCTAGGTTCCCATCAGCAGATGAGTAGATTAAAAACCAGTGGTATATCTACACAATGGAATATTACATTGCAATAAAAAAGAAGGAATTACTACCATTTGCAGCAGCAAATGGAGAGCATTTTGCTAAGTGAAATAAGACAATCAGAGAAAGATAAATGTCACATGATCTTACTCATTTGTGGAGTATAATGAACAACATAAACTGATGAACAAAAACATATCCAGAGAGAGAAGCATCAATCAGACTATCAAACTTCAGAGGGAAAGTAGGGGAGGGTGGGGGTAACGGGGAGAGATCAACCAAAGTTCTTTTATGAAAAAACCAAGATAGTGGCATAAGGTGTACACCTGTACATGCTGCCTCTCACAACCACACCAAAACTACAACTAAAAGACAAAACTACTATCCTCCAGAACCATGGAAAAGCTGGCAGAGTGGAAGTTCTATAACTAGAAGGAAAGGAAAAAGTGCATTGAGATCTGGTAGGACATGCAGAGGCTCAGAAAGGCAGAGGTACAGAGATATACATGAATCGGGCTGGCATGCACTGTTTTTTCAATTGGGAAGAAGTTACAAATTCCCAACTGCTCTGAACTCCAATTTCTGGCGAGATTCTGGGAATCCAGACTCATACAGGGAGAAACTGGACAGTTGACCATCAGATTGGAAAGAGACAGTGTCTCTCTCCCAGAGGTGTGCACAGAAATCATTGTTTACTGCACTGAGGAACAGGACACTGGACATGAAACAGAATGCAGAAACATGGAGACAAAGAGAACTGACAGGCAGTCATTGGTATTTGCCATGCCCAGTGTTTCCCTGAGATCCCACCCCGACCAATTTACAAAACCTCCAAGCTGTGTGCAGCAACTTTTGCATATGAATGGCCTGTCCTCACACAGCTTAACCTAACAAATTGCAACTGGATTAGACAACTCCAAAATTCCAAACTCCAAGCAAAGAGGAGAAATCTGCAGATCTCCCTGTAGCTCCTGCTAGGTGGCCTCTAGCTGACTTGCATATCCTTGGAGATCCAGAAACCAGTGTACCTAGAGGTCAGTGTGAGACGACACCAGATTTCAACTCCTCAGATACATAAGTGACACAATCAAGAGGCAGACTTGGTGAGCACCAAAGCCCCACTGAAGCAAGTCCTGCCCCATTAGGGGTGTCTCCTGCATAGCAGTTCTTCCATTATAGACACAACTAATCCTTACAGTCATTTGGCCTGGAGGTCAATTCGTCCCAGTGTACCAATAGCAATCAAGGCTTAACTAGAACAAAACTGTGTACACAGCCCACAAAGGGGTGTACCAAGAGTGTCCAACTCAGGTGATTGGGGAGGCGGAGCTACTGGGCCATAAAGGACAGCTAGCACACAAAGCCCTTTCATCAACACAGGGAAGCAGCCAAAGTGTGGAGACAAAGAAACATGTCAGAAATGGAAGAAATAGAGGGAAGCAAACTACTGGACATAGAGTTCAAAACCACATTTATAAGGTTACTCCAGAATCTTCTACAAACCACCAAGAAACTTGGTGAGACCTCTGAGAAACTTAGTGAGACTTTCAAGGATATAAATGAGAATGCCAAAAAATGGAAAAGAACCAGTCAGAAATTAAGCATGCACTGTCTGAAATAAAGAATAATATATAAAAATCTAACAGCAGACTAGAGGAACTCAAAAATCGAACCAAAGATTTGAAATCTTAGGAAGCAAAAAACACCAAACCAGAAAAATAAAAAGAAAAAAGCGTCCAAAAGTGTGAAGATAGTGTAAGGAGCCTCTGGGACAACTTCAAGCTTACCAACACCAGAATTATGGGGGTGCCAGAAGAAGAAAGAGAGAGCAAGATTCTGAAAACCTATTTGAAAAAATAATAATAGAAAATTTCCCCCACTCGGTGAAATAAATGGACTTACAACTCCAGGAAGTGCAGAGAACCCCCCTCCACCCCGCCCCCCCCCCACACACACACAAAAAAAGAAATCCAAAGTGGACCATACCAAGACACATCATAATTAAAATGTCAAGGGCAAAAGACAAAGAGAGAATCTTGAAAGCAGCAAGAGAAAACCAGTTAGTTACTTAGAAGAGAGTACCCATAGGCTGTCAGCTGATTTCTCAACAGAAACTATGCAGGCCAGAAGGGAGTGGCAAGAAATATTCAAAGTGATGAATAGCAAGAGCCTACAACCAAGATTACACTACCCAGCAAAGCTATCATTTAGAATTGAAAGTCAGGTAAAGAGCTTAACAGATTAAAAAAAAAAAGCTAAAGGAGTTCAGCACCATCAAACCAGGATTACGTGACATGCTAAAAGGTATTCCTTAAGAAGAGGAAGAAGAAAAAGGTAAAGGTAAAAATTATGATCAACAAAGTGATAACAAATAGATACCTATTAACAAGTGAATCTAAAAAAAATCAGTGAATAAAAAATCTGATGAACAAAATAAACTGGTATATATAATAGAATCAGGGGCATAGAAAGGGAATGGACTGGCAATTCTCATGGGGAAGAGGGTCTGAGGGGTGTGGGAAGAGATTGGACAAAAATGTTACACCTATGGATGAGGACAGTGGCTGGGAGTAAGGGCTTGAAATGGGGGTTGGGGAATCAGTGGAGGGGATCTATGGGGGGAAAAAAGATGAACGTTTGTAATAAACTGAACAATAAAGATTTATTTTAAAATCTTTAAAACAAAACAAAACAAAAACAAAGTTCTTGTATGCATGAATATAAGCCTAACCAATGTAAGAGCATGAATGGGAGTGGGGGGTGGGGAGGGCAATGGGGTGATAAAGACACATGTGTAATATCTTAATCAATAAAGAAAATAAACAAATAACATGCAAAAAGTTAAAGACAAAGAGAGATTATTAAAAGCAGCAAAAAATGACTGTCAGCTAATTTTCTCCACAGAAACTTTGCAGGCCAGAAAAAATAGGCAAGAATAATCAAAGTGATAAAAAGCAAGGACTACAATCAAGGCTATCATTTAAAATTGAAGCAAAACTATCATGTAAACTTTAAGGACATGTATATAGTGCCTTCCATACAAGAAAATTATAAAGGAATTCATTACCACCAATCCAGTACTACATGAAATGTTAAAGAAAAAAAGATAAAATATATGAACATTATAATGGCAATAAATACATATCTATCAATAATTGAACCAAAAAATAAATAAATAAGGAGAACAGAAAAAAAATTAACTTCGATATAGGTGTTGAGAACATTTTCAAATTCTTGTTTTGAATTTTTGTTCTGAAGTGAATAAGGTTTGAAAAATATATATATAATCAAATTGGTATATCTTCCTTATAGTTATTATTATTTATTACATTCTTAAAATTGTCCTTTGGAACTCCAAAATTTTGACCCATGTTTATTTTAGCTGTATGTGTTATTTGCCTTTGTGGAATTTTATGATTTTATGTAAAGTGTTGATCTATCTGAAATTTCCTCTTATTAAAGGGGTTAAAATAGAAAACTTCCTAAATGGCTGAAGGATACTTTAATTATGGAGCTGTGCTACATTATGATAACTCATAGAACAATATTACTGAAACATCGGAATGGAATCAAAATAGGGGGTTCTACAGGAGGAATGTATACAGGTTGAATGAAAAAATGGGAACAACATAACCATGGAAGTTCATTATCTTATATTAATTGTTAGCATCATTAATAACTATTTTAGTCAAAATATTATTCTAGATGGTAAAAGTTTTGACACAATGTCAGGATTATATAATACAGTGGTACCTTGAGATATGAGTGCCCTAACATACAAGATTTTTGAGATACAAGCCATTGAGCAAGCAATTTTTTGCTTTGAAATACGACCAACATTTTAGATACGAGTAATACTGTGGATGGGCCAGCTGCACACCACCCACCAGTTTACCTAGACTCCAGCATCTCATAGTTTCCCACGCCTCAGTCATTGTGCTTGTTTACCTCCTTGTCGAAGAATCTTTTGTACATTTTCATACTTTATCACATTTCTTTTTATAAACATGGGTCCGAAGAAAGCGAGTGGAAAGGTCAGTGCTCAGATGAGGATGATGTCTATTGAACTAAAGAGTGAAATCATAGAAAAATATGAGCAAGGTGTGCGAGTGGCTGACTTGGCGAGGCAGTACGGGCATAGTACTTCAACGATATGCACTCTGCTTAAACAGAAGGAGTTGATAAAGGTTATAACACCAGCTAAGGGCGTTACAATAATTTCTAAGCTCCGTAGCTCTCTCCATGAAAAGATGGAGAATCTACTGATGGTGTGGGTGACAGTGAAGCAGCTTAAAGGAGATACTTTAACCAGGGCATCATATGCGAGAAGGAGCCAGCAATTTACAGTGATTTGCTGGAGCAGAGCCCGTGCCTTTTCATAGACGAAGCATCAAAAAACTCATTTAAAGCCAGTAGAGGCTGGTTTGATAAATTCAGAAAAAGGTTCAGCATTCACTCCATCGTCAGGCATGGTGAGGCAGCAAGTTCAGATGTGAAGGCAGCTGAGGATTACCTCAAAATTTTTTCCAAACTGATAGAAGCCAGAGGATATATCTCCCAGCAAATCTTAAACTCTGATGAGACAGGGCTTTTCTGGAAGAAGATGCCAAATAGGAATTATATAATGGCAGAGGAGAAGGCGATGCCAGGCCACAAACCCATGAAGGATAGGCTAACTCTCCCACTATGCGCCAATGCGAGTGGTGACTGCAAGATCAAGCCGCTGCTCCTATACCATTCAGAAAACCTCAGATCCTTTAAGTCACATAAGATTTTAAAAGATAAACTGCAAGTTATGTGGAGGGCAAACCCGAAGGCATGGGTCACCAGGCAGTTCTTTGTGGAGTAGGTAAACCTGCTTTTCTGCCCTTCAGTTAAGAAATATCTACATGATAACAACCTAAACATGCAAGACCTCCTCGTCCTCAACAATGCTCCTGCTCACCCACTGAACCTCGAAGATGAACTCCTTGAAGAGTTCAAGTTTATAAAGGTTGTGTACCTACCTCCCAACACCACTCCTATTCTGCAGCCCATGGATCACGAGGTGATTTCTAATTTTAAAAAGCTATACATCAAGCACCTGTTCCAGCGCTGCTTTGAGGTGATGGAGGACACAAATCTCACCCTTCAAGAGTTCTGGAAGAACCCCTTGAACATTGTGATATGCCTCAGAATTATTGATCAGGCCTGGTTGAGTGTTACAATGAGGACTTTGACCTCTGCATGGAAGAAGCTGTGGCCTGAGGCCATAGCTGAAAGGACCTTGGAAGGATTCGAACCAGAAGTGCCAGTAGAGGAGGAGATAGTGTCTCTGGGAAAATCCATAGGCCTGCAGGTGGATGAGAGTCGTGAATGAGCTCGTAGAGGAGCACTCTCTGGAACTCACCACGGAGGAGTTATAAGAGTTGCAGTCTCAGCAACATGTGGAGGTTCTCCAAGAAATTGGTTTCGAGGAGGAGCCAGAGGTGGAGGAGATCTCTACAAGTGAGATAAAGGAGATCTTAGGAATGTGGGAGAGGGTGTCACACTTTGTGGAAAAGAAACACCCCAAAAAAGTTGCTACTGGTCTTGCATCAGAGCTGTTCAATGAAAATTGCCTCACCTATTTCAGAAACATCCTGAAAGGGAGGAAGAGGCAAAGCTCCTTGAACACATATTTTTTGTTGTTGTTGTTTTTTTGAAATCAGCCAAAAATGCAAAGACCAGTAGCAATTAAGTTCAGTGAAGATTAGTTAAGTTACATTCAGTTTAGGGATAAAGTGTATCATTAAGAGTGTAATGAGTAGGTAAATACATTTTATAAAACCAGTTTATTCCTTTACATTCTCTTGTATTATGTTTTTATACAATAGTTGTCATTTATAAATACATTTTTCTTATTCAAAAACACGTAACAAAACAACTGGGGTGGCATTTTGGGGGCTGGAACAGATTAATGACATTTCAATTGATTTCAATGGGGAAATTTGCTTTGAGATAGGAGCAACTTAATATAGGAGCAAGGTTATTGAACGAATTAAACTTGTATCTCGAGGTACCACTGTATATATAGTCTCTATGATTCAGAATATAAGATAATTTTACCAATATTGATGTCTAAAAGTATGTAAAAATGAAGAAAATATTATTTTAAAATCAGAGGCCAAAATAGTAATGCACAAAGCCACAGAGTGAGGCAGTTGGACTTCTGAATGGTTAAGACAGGTATAATCCTGTCTTCTATTTTGAGATGTGATTAAATAGAGTAGTAAATTATGAAAAGAGAGGGGATTTGTTACTAAACTGATTAAGACTACTTTAGTGAATGGTACTTCATTTCTTCATATTTACATAAAGGCCAAACATTTTTAAATTAAAAATTTAAAAAACACAGACTGACAGGATTTATATGCAAACATTAAGAGAAGACCTACCAGCTGTCTATGCACATTTTTGATGCACATTTGCATGTATGCTAGTGGTAGGGTCCAATAAGCATCAAAAAGTGACAGGACAGTTATCTAGGGGAAAATATCCATAACAACTGAGAGAATAAATAAACAAGTGGGCCATGGTAAGGCCATACATAAAAATAAAACTCTGACTCACAGTCTTCAGCAATGTGCTCAGAAAGGCAGCCTTATTTGCAATGCAGCCCAAAAATTCAATAAATGGATTGTTATCCAGTGACAATATAGGAAGCTAAATAATAACTTTTGTAATAGCCCAACATGGCTAGGACTTTATTAATAACTGACACCTTCCCTAGTTTCTGTTCCTGTTTCCAACTTAGGGCCAACCATAAAAATTCAAATATGTACCTCTAACCAATCACACAGGATGCCCTTCTTCTAGTTAGCCTGCCTTCAGCTGCTCCATGCCAACAGTCTCCAATTAGGGCATAGCTGAAGCCTTCTCTTTTTTCCACTATAAATCTCCCCACTCTTCTGCCTTTGAGTCTCTGCCAAAACACAAGTGATGGTGGCTGATTACTTCCCAGGAGCAAACTCAGAATAAATACTTTGCTTTTCTCATTTGGTTGATTTTCATTTATTTACACACAAATAAGTTTTATATGTATAAATTTCTTACAGCCCTCAAAATACCATAAGTTAATATTTTCATGATTTTGGTTTTAGGCGGAAATTCAGGACTCAAATTAATACTTGAGGAGCTTTCAAAAAATGATACAGCCTTCACCACTATTCACCATCCCACCCCAGATACAGAATTACATCAATAGCCAGCCCAGTATTGATAGTGGTTTATAATATCCATCAGGTGTACTGAGCAGAGAATGCTTGAAAACGATTAAGCACTATCTTTAGCTGAAAGATGAGATATCTTTCAAACTCTATTTAACCATTGTCCAAAGAAAATCTTAATGCTCAAGTGATGGGCAATAATGTGATTTATAAGTTGACACTAGTTGATTATGATTCAGAGAATTTTTTTATTTTAATTTAGATGCTTCCAAAATATTCACATTTCCTCTCACCCCATATAACTCAATAAGCATTTCTACACACCATAACCCTGCTTGAAGATGTAGCATCATATTTTTTGAGTTGATGTTATAAGGCACTGCCCTAAGAAGCTGTAAAAAGTACCAAACTTATATAAAAAAAGATGGAAAAGTTACCAGTTCCTATCCGTTTCTGTAGATCAGGCTCTTATCATTTATGTTCAATTACTCAATTGATCCCTGACCATCCTATATAATAAAAGCCCAGTGATTGAAATGCAAAATGACCAAAATGACCAGAGACCAGAACCACCACAGTCCCTTGCCCCAGCCATCCTTGCCCCCAATGAGGACCCCCACCCAGATTGGGGTCATGGCTGGCCTGAAAACCCACCACCCAGCAGGGACCATCACCCTGATCTCAGGGTCCCATCACTGCAGGCCAGCCAGACCCCCTCCCCCCCCTGCCCCGTCTACCAAGCCTCTATTCTATATAATAAAAGGGTAATATGCAAACTGACCCTAACAGTGAAATAAACAGAAGATTGCTCGACCAGTCACAATGAGATGCACTGACCACTTCTTGGTCTCTTTCCCCAGCCAGCAGGCTCCAATTGCCTGATGGCAAATGGAGAACCAGGGGTGGGTGGCAAGGGATGCAGGTGGTGCCAGGCCAAGGCCCTCACCCCACCAGTCAGCCCCACCACAGGGCTAGCAAGCTGGCAGGAATGGCAGACCTCTTGGGCCCATGCTGTGCCTATCAGGCTCCAATCACTGAATGGCAAATGGGAAATTGGAGGTGGGGGTGGCAGGAGGTGGGGCTGGCTGTGGACAGCTGGGGTAGATGGCCCTGATCCCAGGGACTATACCCTCACATGAATTTCATGCACCAAGCCTCTAGTATTTCTATATAGTTAGCAAATTAGTCTTCTTAAAAGCCATTCTCATGCTTTCTATCATCTAGTGTCTCCCTATTGTCTTTATCAAATCCAAGCACTTCATCCTAAATTCATTTCTCTGTCATATATTCATTATTTATATATTTTTAACTCCAACCAAATCAATATTGTAGTTGCTCTAAATAATATTTGCATTTTTTTTCTCTTAACCTCCTTTCATACTACAAATATAGGATTTCCTATTGAACTGAATGTATAAAATTTCAAAGACTTGGTTAAAACTCCTGGGCTTCTGGAGACCTTCTCTTGCCCAATTTTAATCTTTCTCTTTCTTTCTTTCTTTCTTTCTTTCTTTCTTTCTTTCTTTCTTTCTTTCTTTCTTTCTTTCTTTCTTTCTTCCTTTCACTGTCTTTCTTTGTTCTCTCTCTCTCTCTCTCTCTCTCTCTCTCTCTCTCATCTTTCTCTCTCTCTTTCCTCTCTCCTGAATAAGCATAATATATTTTCCAGAAGCTTTCTGCCTTCAATTTTTTGTCAAGTATTTACATTTTCTGTTAATCTGCACGCTAGATTGGAAACTCCTCAAAGGCAAGAATCTTGCTTTCTCTTATCTTCAGCTGTTCTCAATCTTCAATCCTCAATCCCTATCAGTGCCACACATATAAGAACTTTTAAATGTACATTATCTGACTTACATATATTTTTTATATGAGTGTATTAAACTCATCAGCAGCTGGTTGAGTGTACTTATTTGAAAAGCTGTTCTAATGTATACAATAAGTAATACATTTCATGTTTGATGAATAACTGCTCCACTTTGAAATTCTAAAGAGCAGCATAAAAATAGCATGTGACAAGGCTATCCATCTGGAAGCAGCATTCTGTGCATTACAAAGCGAGAAGATACTAAATCCTGAGGAGAACTCAAATTGGAGAGACCAGTGAAGTGTTTTGCCAAAAGGAAAGGAAGATTGCTTTTCTTAAACTGTGCTGTGTTGGCAAGTATAGGAATTCAGCTGATGTGTGAGATTTACACTCTTTTCACTTACCTACAAATGCATCGTGCATCATTTTTCTTTAATTACTCAGATTAGCTGAGTAGATGTAGGTGATGCACTGAGGCCTGAGTGTAATCAAAATGAGCTACTGTGATAAAACAAAAGGAAAATATTTTTGTACTCAATGGAGAAAAAAGTATGTTTATGTGAAAAACAAGATCGTGTCAATGTAACAATCTAATTAGCATTAAACTCTCTTTAATTCTAAGTCTACAAATCTTCCAATTATAGATAAAGTGATTTGTTAGAAGAAATGTACTCTGAGTACCCAGATATTATGATCTCTGAATGCATAATAATCTGGCCAGATAATAATCATATATATACTGAGTGGCCAGATTACGTATATTAGAGGCCTGCTGGGTGCATTAATTTGTGCATGGGTGGGGTCTGGCCAGCCTGCCTGCTGGTCAAACTCCTGGTCGAGGGGACAATTTGCATATTAGCTTTTTATTATATAGGATATACACTGAGTGGCCAGATTATTAGGCAGTCAGAGATAATAATAATCTGGTCACTCAGTGTATACCAATTTTTTATAACTCTTAATTACTTTTCTATTTTGTGCCCTTATATTCAGGGCATTTCAATGGGCTTTATTCTCACTAAGCATTCTTGCTTTCCTTTCTCCTAAATTCTCTGAAAAATATCAAGCTCCTGAATTTTGACATCAGAATTTCAAATCCTTTGGCTCCCCCTAAAACAACTCAATTATTATCTGAGTTTATTCTCCAATCTTCTCTGGGTAATTTTACGATTTTTCTCAAAATGTTTCATATTCTCAAAGTGGCCCCTTTTCTGTCCATCAGATTTAGAAATAATTTTTATCTTTTATTGGAACCTTCCCTAAGCTTTGGACACTGTTCTAGATCCTGATGGTACCTGCTTTACCAGCATGTCTACTTAGGTGTATCCAAGTATTTCATTAACTATATTTAACATCTGTGCACAAACACATGTATTTTATTTATTAGTAAATGGTTAATGAATGAAACACATCCATTGCTACTCTGATGCCAATTGCATTACTATTTTATTTAAAATAAAGGCTTTCTTATAAAATAAAAGTATAATATGCAAATTGATTGACAGTGGAAAGACCAGTTGGTGGGAGTTGGGCCAGTAAGCAGGTGGCGCCAGGCCAGCCAGGCCTGTGCCAGTGGGCAAAGGGAGGCGACAGCAATGGTGGCGATGGCAGCAACCAGTGGCTGCAGAAGGGTGATTGGTGGGCGGGGCCAGCTGCTTGCTAGCACCATCTCTTGATAAACCATCTGGTCACCTCCCTCAGAGGGAGGACAGACTGCAGCTTAGGTCCAATCCCTAAGCCATCAGTAGAACATTCTCTGCTGGCCTATGGAATGTGAGAAGGCACAGGCCAGGCTGAGAGACACCAGCAAGTCTACAAATTTTCCTGTACCAGGTCTCTGGTACAGCGGTACCTTGAGATATCTGTTTAATTAGTTCCATAATCTTGCTTCTATATCAAGTTGCTCCTATCTCCAAGCAAATTTCCCCATTGAAATCAATTGAAATGCCGTTAATCCATTCCAGCCCCCAAAATGCCACCCCAGTTGTTCTTGTTATGTGTTTTTGAATAAGAAAAATGTATTTATAAATGACAACTATTGTATAAAAACATAATACAAGAGAATGTAAAGGAATAAACTGGTTTTATAAAGTGTATTTCCCTACTCATTACACTCTTAATGCTACACTTTATCCCTAAACTGAATGTAACTTAACTAATCTTCACTGAACTTAATTGCTACTGGTCTTTGCATTTTTGGCCGATTTCAAACAAACAAACAAACAAACAAAAAAAACACACATGTTCAAGGAGGTTTGCCTCTTCCTCCCTTTCAAAATGTTTCTGAAATGGGTGAGGCAATTTTCATTGAACAGCTCTGATGCAAGACCAGTAGCAACTTTTTTGGGGTGTTTCTTTTCCACAAAGTGTGACACCCTCTCCCACATTCCTAAAATCTCCTTTATCTCACTTGTAGAGATTTCCTCCACCTCTGGCTCCTCCTCGAAACCAATTTCTTGGAGAACCTCCCCATGTAGCTGAGACTGCAACTCTTGTAACTCTTCCGTGGTGAGTTCCAGAGAGTGCTCCTCTACGAGCTCATTCACGTCTCTCTCATGCACCTCCAGACCCATGGATTTTCCCAGAGACACTATCTCCTCCTCCACAGGCACCTCTGGTTCAAATCCTTCCAAGGTCCTTTCAGCTATGGCCTCAGGCCAAGCTTCTTCCATGCAGAGGTCAAAGTCCTCATTGTAATACTCAGCCAGGCCTGATCAATAATTCTGAGGCATATCACAATGTTCAAGTAGTTCTTCCAGAAGTCTCGAAGGGTGAGGTTTGTGTTCTCTGTCACCTCAAAGCAGCTTGATGTACAGCTTTTTAAAATTAGAAATCACTTCCTGATCCATGGGCTGCAGGATAGGAGTGGTGTTGGGAGGTAGGTAGACAACCTTTATAAACTTGAACTCTTTGAGGTTCAGTGAGTGAGCAGGAACATTGTCGAGGACAAGGAGGGCTTGTATGGTTAGGTTGTTATCATGTAGATATTTCTTAACAGAAGGGCCGAAAATGAGGTTTACCTACTCCTCAAAGAACTGCCTGGTGACCCATGCCTTCAGGTTTGCCCTCCACATAACTTGCAGTTTATCTTTTAAAATCTTATGTGACTTAAAGGCGCTGGGGTTTTCTGAATGGTATAGGAGCAGATGCTTGATCTTGCAGTCACCACTCGCATTGGCGCACAGTGGGAGAGTTAGCCTATCCTTCAAGCGTTTGTAGCCTGGCATTGCCTTCTCCTCTGCCATTATATAATTCCTATTTGGCATCTTCTTCCAGAAAAGCCCTGTCTCATCACAGTTGAAGACTTGCTGGGGGATATAACCTCTGGCTTCTATCAGTTTGGAAAAAGTTTTGAGGTAATCCTCAGCTGCCTTCACATCTGAACTTGCTGCCTCACCATGCCTGACGATGGAGTGAATGCCGGACCTTTTCCTGAATTTATCAAACCAGCCTCTACTGGCTTTAAATGAGTCTTTCGATGCTTCATCTATTGAAGGGCACGGGCTCTACTCCAGCAAATCACTGTAAATCGCTGGCTCCTTCTCGCATATGATGCCCTGTGTTAAGCAGCCTTTAAACTGCTTCTCCATCACCCACACCATCAGTAGATTCTCCATCTTTTCATGGAGAGAGCTACGGAGCTTAGAAATTATTGTAACGCCCTTAGCTGGTGTTATAACATTTATCAACTCCTTCTGTTTAAGCAGAGTGCATATCGTTGAAGTACTATGCCCGTGCTGCCTTGCCAAGTCAGCCACTCGCACACCTTGCTCATATTTTTCTATGATTTCACGCTTTAATTTAATAGACATCATCCTCTTCTGAGCACTGACCTTTCCACTCGCTTTCTTCGGACCCATGTTTATAAAAAGAAATGTGATAAAGTATGAAAATGCACAAAAGATGCTTCGACAAGGAGGTAAACAAGCACACTGACTGAGGCGTGGGAAACTATGAGATTCTGGAGTCTAGGTAAACTGGTGGGTGGTGTGCAGCCAGCCGATCTACAGGATTACTCATATCTCAAATGTTGGTCATATTTCCTAGCAAAAAATCGCTTGCTCGATGGCTCGTATCTCAAAAATCTTGTATGTTAGGGCACTGGTATCTCGAGGTACCACTGTACTTATATAGTGGTACTTATATAGGCAAACCTATAGTCAGTGAAATAGAATACTTGAAATCAGGGTTGCTTTGGAAATTAGTGATTTCGTGGTATATCATTTTTGAAGTTTTTGGTTACAAGTAACAGAGGACAATATAAAAAATTCCTTAGACAATTAAAATATTTATTATCCCAGGAAATAAATCCAGAGGTACAATTTATCTTGTTGGGTTAACTTATCCCCAATGACTTTGGTGAGCACCATCTCTCCATTCCTGTTGGATTATGTTCATTGAGTTGACTTTTGCCCTCAGCCAACTCTACTCATGAGTCTGTTTCCTAGAGCAACCCTGTATTAGTTTCTGAGATCTGAGTGGCTTAAACAACAGAAATGTATAATCTCAATTCTGCAAGCTAGAAGTCTTAAATCAAGGTCTTTTCAAGGCAATTTCCTTCTGAGAGATGTGAAGGAGAATCTGTTCCATGTCTCTTTCCTAGATTTTGGTGATTTCTTGGCAGTCTTTGGCATTCCTTGGCTATAGTTTGTCAATCCCTTATACTAATATAAATATACTATCTGAAGTTGATGACTGACTTACAATTCCTAGACAATTTAAACATGTACCATTTTTTGATCCCCTTTCTCCATTTTTTTTTTAAGAATAAAAGTTCACATTTGTTGGAAGGCAGTGTATGGTCAATGTAACTATATCACTCAGTCTCTCTAATCTTGTGTGGCTTATGGTATAGCTTGTCATGACTACTGATTTGAAAATGCTGCCTTGCAAGATGGGTTTTGAGTGTAAAAGCATAGCCTAAGAGTCAGGATGATTTTTCAAAGCCTTGCTTTACAACTTGCCAGTTGGATGAACTTAACAAGTTACTAACCTTCCTTCAAATTCTCATGAAAAATGATAACAATAATAATGGCACATAGTTTATATCTAATATATTATAGGTTTGTGTGTAGATTAAATAATGTTAGAAATGATCATTCATTTATATGAGCTATTTATATAGCTGTATTGAGTTATGTGGCCTATTTTCTCATTGTGGAAAAACAGAATATGAGGTAAAACTATATAAACTTGATTATCCCAACAGATTTTTCTTAGACTACCATTCTTTAACATTCCTTTTAGGACTAAAAAAACAATTTATATAATTACATATATGAATGGATAATAGATACAAGAATGAGCTACAGTATAAGATATGATAAGACTGCTAAATCTAATTAATGATACTCATGGTTGTATCTGTAGAAAAACTGGCCATACCACCATAGATTCAGTTTATGAATTTGGATTTTTTGCCCACTACAATTAATATAGATTGCCCTAAGATGGAAAGAACAGTAGTGATCCATACTGATCATGACATCTGACCAAAGAAACCTGTAATGTTGGTGCCTGTACAGCTGAGGTTGGCGTTT